>APFE030750790.1:0-53218 GCA_000404065.3 Pinus taeda | reverse complement strand
CCTAAAGTTTGGATTTCGGTTAGGGTTGTTTTGTGGTGCTTCCCATGATGACTTTCTTTCCACAGATTCCACTCTGTCACCCAACCTCTTCATACCAGATATTATTGCATCCAATTTCTGATCAAAGGATGAGGGTTCCTCTTTAAAGGCAACTCTTTTTTCCAATCTTTCCCTGTTCCATTTAGCAATTAGGTTTGCCTCAACTGTGAAAGCAACCTTTTGTGCTTCTTCAAGGGTTTGAGTGGCTCTTTCTTTCAATTGATAAGCCATATCAGGGTCAAATCCATCAGGGAATTTGTATAAGGCCAGATCAGGAGGAGGTCTTAGGTTTTGGGATATTGCATTGTATACATTATTGAACCTGGCACAGTACTCCATAACTGTTTCTTGAGGACCTCTCTTAATCATGTCATATTCACCAAGTATATGTAAGGGGTCCTTCTTTTTCTCCCATCTGTTGGTGAAGGCTTCATAAAGCTCATTAGGGGTTGTGATGGTATTTGCAGGAAGTGACCTGAACCAAGTTCGGACATCACCTGTTAAGCTTTCGACAAAAATTCTCATCCTCACACTCTCATCATCTATCTCATAGTTCTCAAAATGATCCTGCATTCTCTTAGCATGCTGAATAGCAGAGTAAGGGCTAGTGGAGTCAAAATATGAGATTTTGGCTTGGTAATCCTGAGGTAGAGCTGCAGGATTAGCAGGTAATTGTAGAGGTGCATATCTCATAGCCATATTCACAAGGTTTGGGAGATTGACAGGGACAACTGGGATAAGAGGAACAATGGGTACCACAAGGGTAATAGGTATGGTAGAACCTAGAGTGTTGGTCAAGGGAGTATGTGTGGGGGATGAGGATGTGGGAGGAGGGCTTTGAGATGTGGATGGAGAACTAGGGGAATTAGGGGTGGACCGAAAAAGAACCTTGATTGGAGTGGAGATGGGGTTGGGGTGAATTGCCTCTGGACTAAGGTCAGCAAGATTATCTGGCCCTTGCTGCTTCTTGATGAATTTAGAGATTGTAGTAGGATTTTCAAAGATAGTGGGTGGGTTTGGGTCAGGATTTGCCCTAGTATACCGAAGATTCTTCTTGGGAGCCAGTTTCTGAGCTGGTCTCTTTGCGTTTTTTAGGAAAATTTGTGTCTTGCAAGGACTGGACAAGATTTTTCAAAGGCTATATGTATCTCAAAATGAGTATAAATATTACCTGAATCAACTCTTCCTTGAGGCTGTAGGTGTTGGTACAGAAACAGCTTTAAAGGCTTCTTGACTGATATTCAGGTTTTAAGTGTAATTTTAGCAGACATACAGTATTTTCTAAATCCTGAAGAGTCCCCAGTGGACTCACCATTATGTTAACACCCAGGTTGTTCCCTTTGACTCCCAAGGGAATACGGCCGGGGTAACCACTAACCAATCTTTGGATTGCAGCTTCTAGCCCAGCTGTAATAAGAGAGGGCTCTCTCTTTAAGTTTTGTCTCTGTTCTATGGAAATTTTTAGGCTAGTTATGAAGTTTAGGTTTTTGTTTTATGTTTGGTTGGGAGGATGTCTTTCTAAAACTTTAAATTGTAGTTCTGCAGGTAAAATTAGTCCATTGGGCAATGGAGTCTGTGGTTGTTGGTTTCTTGAAATCCTGAGTTTGATGCAGCTGGAGTTACAGGGCCATTTAGATACTTCATGAAACAAACTTTAAATTGTGATAATGGAGTGCAAACAACCAGTGAAAAGTAGTTAAGAATTTTTCACTAAGCTGGGATGTGAGAAAGGGATGTATTCCTCAGGAGCAAACTTGAATTCCTGAAACAATAATCACTATGATGATATAGTGTGGAAGGGTAGCAATTAAGAATTACGCTTTCATTACTATAACTGAAGAAAATATATTTAAAATAGCTTAGATTGAGTTCAGGGTAATCTGTGATTAAATCCTGGAACTATTCTTTTTCCTTGCTATTAACTGTTTAAACATAAGAAACATGAAAGAGATATGAAAGATAACAAACACATAACAAAGAGTTACAAGAGAAACTTATTGTGTCATGAGATACGCAGGAATCCTGCAACTTTCAACTAAACACCAGCAAAACATCAAGCAACACAGAGCTTTGGAGATTCCATCATCCTTTGTATTACTTCTCTGAGAATTACAGTAAAAGAGGAGCATAATAGATATGAACAATCTCTTACATCCAATATCCAACCCCTGCTAACTAACGCGAGGGGGAATATATAGAAGTGTCTCATACAAAATATCTCAGGTACTGAGTCATCTGAGAGATAAATATCTACTTTAACTCGTACAGGAGTAGTAGATGAGAAGTTATTACAATCTTTTAATACAACATAAATACTCTTTACTCCTGTCAGAAAATTTTGACTTTTGGAGCTCACTGAGTCGGTTGAGCACTTTGTTATAACTGCTGAATGACATGTCTGTGTAGCTCTGTCCTCCTGTAGCTTCTCGGCCCTGTCACCTGTGACTGCCAGTGCTGCTGTGGTGGCCGAATATTTGTGCTGAGTTGGCTCAGCCTTTTTCTGCATACCTGTTGATGTGTCTTTATCTTCCTGTGTATGAAAACTTAAATATTTTCAAAAAGTAATAACATAATTACTGACTTTGATTTAACAGTAATTGTATCAAATTATCCCACACATCCTGTGTAGGCAATTGATGCCTCAAAATTGAGCCCATGGTCTCATCTGCCTCTGTGTACTTGTAAAAATGGGGAGGCTCATCAAACAAGTGTGTGATTTCATTCATAATGAAAAGTAAATTTTCCACCCTGTTGAAGAGGGTCTGTCCTGTTGCTGGTCCTGTTTCTGCTGATGTACTAGCTGTCTCTGTAATTTGATTTCCAGCAAAAGTGTTCATTCTCTTGGCATATTTTTCATGTGAGAGCAACCTTCCTGATGTCTCCAGCAAGCTAGGAAGACCCCTGTTTTGCAATGCCATGAACCTGTTCTGGAATTTGTTGATATCTGCTTGCATATCCTGGGTTCTTCTTTCCAGGGTCTGAACCAGGTTTCTTAATGTTAGGACCCTTTTGATCAGTGAAATGGTCTTAGTCTTGTTGCCAATTCCCATTTTGATGAGCTGGGAGCTTGTCCTGTAGTTCAGCACGTTTATCATTTTAGTGGCAATCTCAGGCATATTGCCTAGAGATGCCCTTGCTTGTTGGATCTCTCTGTGTGCTTTTCCAATGAGCGTTATTTGCTCATGGATGGCTTCAATGTGCTCCCACTGGTCTGTGATTGGTTGGCCAATATTGGCCCATAGGACCCTTTTGAGCTCAGATGTCATCTTGTCCAGTGTTAGCTCTTTTTCTAGCTTAGTTATTCTCTTCTTAAGAGCCTTTACCTCCCTTTCTCTTTCAGCCACATTCTGCTTGGACTTGTCATATTTCTCATTGATTTTCTCCAGAGTTTCTTTGGCTTGATTTAACTCTGTCATTTGAGACTCCAAGGCTTGAATTTTATTCCTCAGTTTTTGCATGTCAAGGCTTTCAGCCTGCTCTGTTGTTGGTGGTTAGGTGGATGGTGCTGCCTGTTGTGTTTGTTGGCTGGGAGGGGCAGTGGTTTGAGGGGTTTCCTCAAGATTTATTGTTTCTGGAGGAGGTTGTGAGGTTTTTCCTGCCTCCTTTTGCTGTAATGCTGCCTGCAGGGTAGCCTTTGATTCCTGCAGCTTCTCTTGGGTGTGGATGAGCTCTTTATATAATGTCATCAGCATAGTAGCTGCATCCTTATCTTTTCTGAGCTGGGCAATCTCTTCTGTTTGAGGATGAAGAGTTGTTGGGATCTTTATCATTTTTCTCAATTCTGCCATATCAGCATCCCTCAGCTTCAGAATCTCCTGCACTGCCTTGACATCTTTAGGATCATGTCCAAGCTCTATTATGATTTCCTCTAGAGCTTTGATCCTGTTGTCTTTTGCTTGAGAGGAAGCCCTTTCCAGCTCAAGTTGTGCAATGGTTTTATTCAGGCTATTTTGTAGCCTATAGTTCACCAGGGTTTTATCTACCAAGGTGGCATACACCATCTCACCCGTTTGTTTATGCAATTCAATTTGATCCATTGGGTGGATGTCTTTGGACAGGACCTCAAGGTTGGTCCTGAGGTAATCGGCAGCTAACTGTGGTTGCTGCACTGCAAGTGTGAAATGGCTCATTATCATCTTTCCCTCATGTGCATCATATGCAAACATGAGTCTTTACTGGTTTGTGGGAGCCATTTTTAATAGATGATTATATAATTGCAGCCTTAAAGGTTCATTTCTGCTTTTGATGTCCTTAAATTGCTGCTTAATGCTTTTCTCACCTTCCCTCCGTTGACCTGAGGAGCTAACTTCTCCTCCTGCTGCCCTATCTTTCTCTTGTTGGAAGGAGCTGGCTGAGGCCTCCATGCTTGGCAGGCCTGTACCTGAAGTCTGCCCCATTGGCATTTCTTCTTCAGAGAAAGGGTTTAACCTTTGCCTCTTCTCCCCTTGAGTTGGTGAGGCAGTAAGGGGAGTCTCTCTGTCCCTTTTCCTATTTACATCCTCCCTTTGAGGGGTTTGGAGGACAGAAGAGTCAATCCTTGAGTCTTGCCTGGGAGGTGCCATTTGTGTTGGCTGTTGTTGTGTGGCCATTGGGGCCTCTGCTGTCTGTTCCCCCTGCCCTGGCTTCTCCTTTTGTGGCTGTTGTACCTATTGGGGTTGTTGAATCTGTGCCTGCACCTGTTGCTCCATTTCTTTTTCCTTGCCTTTGCTCTGAGCTTGGTTTGTAGTTTGGACTGCCTGTTGATGTGCTGTAGAGGATGAGGCAGCTGCTCCTGCTTGAGACTTTGGCAGAGAAAATACCTGTGCAGGAAGTTCCAAGTCAGCCAATTTCAGAAGATGTCTTCTTGCTCTCCCATTTAGTTCTTCTTGTGTGACCAGTTCCTCCAGTGTGCCCCTTTTCCATTTTGGTTGATTGGCATATTTTTCAATGTGGGGCAAACTTACATGGTCATAACTAGAGAGCTTATATTTGAGCCTTCTAAATGATATGGTGATTTGGGTCATAGGGTTTCCAGAGGAAACTGGTCTTTAGGCCAAGGCCTTCTAGCTTTCTATCAGCTTCTTTCCAGCCTTCCTCCCTTTTGTTCAACACAAGGTGTCCCAATTGATTTTTCACTTTCAGCTGTGCCTTCTTGCCCTTGCCTAAGAAGTGTATCATATTAGCATTCCCAAATTGCCTGAAGTATTCAAGGGCAAATAGTCTCATGGGCACATACTTGGGCAGTCTGTATGGGGGTAGCTCACAACCATATATTCTGATAACAGTGTAGCTTTGGTAAAATTACCAATCCCCAATGCTGTACACTTTGGACAACTGCAGGATTCTCTGCATCTCATCAATCAGTCTTGGAGGAGGAGAGCTTAGGAACAGAGACATGGCTGGGTGGATGAAGAGGTTTATGAACTCATAGTAAGTGTATGCAGAGTAGGCTCTGCAATGAAAAACTGAGCTCCAGTACACTACCGACCTTGGATTGCCTTGTGCATCAGTTCTTTTGACAATGAAGGAGAATTTCTCATGCTGATAATATAGAATTAAGTGGTAGATATATGAGGTGTATCTGAACACCTTCTCTCTTGACAGGTTCATAAACTGTTCATGCATCTTATCTGAAATGTAGGTGGCATAGTCATAACATATTGGAGTTTTGCCAGGGGAAAACATAGTCATCATCACCAGTACAGTTTCATCAATATATTCCACTGATTTGTACCCCAAGATGGAACTGATCATATCTGCAAGGTCTACACCCAATTGATTGAAGTAACCAGCAAAAATAGGAGGGTATTGCGCAGTGTCATAGTTGATAAACAATTGGTTCAGCTTTGTGATCTGAGCATCAGTCAGCATCTTGGCTCCTTGGTTTATCAGATCCAACAAAGACAAGGGAACCAATTTCTTCTGAGTTTTAAACTGCAGCATCTCTCTAATGGCCTCAGGGGTCATGTAGAATACAACTGAGCCTGAAGGGTCAAGCACAGCTCTTTGAGTAGGATCATAGCATACAGCACACAGATGGATCAAGTCAGGGAATTGGTTGACCTGAGGGAGCCTGAAAATTGGGAGGAAGGAATCCCAAATGCCCAATATATCTGTCCCATCCACATGTTTGGCCTTTAGCTCATTCAGCAAGTGGAGGTGGAACTTGCTGTGTGTCAAAGAGTCCTCTGAGATTTGGTAATCTAAGTCTGCCAAATCCTGCCACTCCAATTCTCTCTAAGGGGCATTTAAGGGAGCAACATTGAGGGCCACAGGTGCAACTGGAGTCTCCATGATTACTTAGACTCTGTTTTGTATGTAGACTGATGTTACTTAGACTGGACAACAGAAAAGAGCACTGCCTGAGTGAAGAGGTGAATTTGAGAAATGGATGATGTCAGGGTAAGCTTGCAGCAATTGAAATACTGCCCACAGTTACTTGAGAAGGTGAATAATTGTCTTCGGCGGAGCCTTTTAATAATTGGGTGCAGGTACTAGGTTTTCTGTTCACGACTGCGCGAACAGAATGCAGGTTTTAATGAGAATTTTGTGTAAACAGGCTCGGTTATTGGATTTCAACCGTTAAATTTCCAAGTGGGAACTGGTGCAAGGAATTCAACGGTGAATTATACGTTTTTAGTGCCTTAATTGAGATTTTAGTTATTTCAGACAAAAATTAGGCTTTAGAGAAGACTTGCAGGGAGAAATACCTGGTAAATCGATTGGTCGGGTCACCAATGCAGGTGGGTAGGCGCGCCGAAGGTCTTCTGGTCGATTTGAGCAGGTTGGTGCAATTGGTCGTAAAATGCATGCAGAGGGCGCAACAACAGTTTTTTGCAAAAAGTGTAAAAAGAACGCAAAAATTGACAAAATATGGCTTTTTTGGGACATTCGCTCCTTTTTGGATGACGTCAGCATGATATCACTAGGTGGGTCAGGTTCGGATGACGTCAGTATGATGTCATCAGGTGACATGGCGGCCTATGAGTGGTCCACGGGGGTGGTGAGCTGGCAGACAGGTGGAGCAATGGTGGACGGGGGTTGCGGACGCGGCGCTGACGCAGGCAGGCGGATTGGCAGAAAACCGGAAACCACGATGGTAACATATTGGACCGCTTATGCTATGGAAAGGAATCTGTCAGAGGGGGCTCCGATACAATTTGGGGGCGACGCGTGGACCCGGCTTGACGTCAGCGTCTGACAGATATCGGACGATATCCTTCGGACGTCGGGGCCGGTCCGATATCCGTGTCAACCGTTGGATAAAAAGGGCTTGATCGGACGGTCGACGGGCCAATGATCTGCACGGATGATACGGCGTCGGGCAGGTATTAAAATATCATTTTCCTTGGAATTTGCACTCGGCGGGACCCTTCGAAATATCAATGAATTTCATGGTTTGTAATGTATTTCTTTGTCAAATCATGTATAGCCGAAAACTTTAGGAAAAGGTGAAAGCCATGGTTTTTCAATGATTTTTGCAAAATCGCGCATAGCATTTAGAACTTAGGCTAAGAGGGTTTTTATGCAATTTCATATAAAAGCGCAAATGGGTCCCGACCTTAGGATAAGGCAGACAAAGTGGGTTTTTCATGCATTTTGCCTTTTGAGCGGGTCTAAGGGTGCAAAAAGTGTTTTTCCAAGGTCTCTTAGGCAAAATGAAGGTTTGGTTAAGTAGATGAGTTTCTGAAGGTGGAAAAGAGGTTAGGCTTGGTTCTCAAACTGACCAGATGTCAATTTGATTCCCTGGTAGTGAATCATATGGCTATAATGCCAAGGAGGGGATATTTATAGAATTCTTAGGGTTTATACACCATGGTGTTTATAATAGTAGGGAAAAGGTGACATAGGGAGTTAGATAATAAAATTTAGAGGTTAATATGGAGGGAGAAGGTGAATGAGGAGTGATATTACTAAGTTTTCTTGAAAACAACTTAGTTTAAAGAGTAGATCAAAATGAAAAGAATTTTGCACAAGAAATGTGGCTCTTAGGCATCAAGAACCAACATAAAACCTTGAATTTCTTTCATAAACACAACTAGTGAAGGGATGTTAGTAATGAGTGATGAATCAGGAAAAAAGGGAAGTTAGACATGCTTCATTATGTTGTTTTCCTTGTATTGATCAGCAAAATTCATCTTGGGAGGAACACCACTTCTGCAACCCCATCTACCTACCCAACTATTTTGCCTAGCATTTTTTGTTTCTTCTTGGAGGGTGCACTTGGACTTGCAAACCCTTATGTGCCTTTTCTTTTTCATTGGCTTTTTCCTTTGATTCCCTATCTAGCGCTAGCCTTATTTCTTCCAAGGCCCCAGATTAAGCAGTTGGGAACCTTAGCTTCTCTGCCTAACTACTGATCTGCCAAGATTAAACAGTTTGGACAGACTTCTTTCTCTACTTTACAACAGCAAATTGAAACATGGCATGATCCAGATTAGACTGTTGGACCATCCATCAAAATTTTAATAAACATGAAGGCATGTACACACCTTGCCTTTTTTTGAAAATATGGGATCTTTGTATCAGCAAAGCAGAGCATATTTGGCATTTATATTTGCCCATCATGAAATATGAAACCTATTGGTATAGGTATCCAACACCTGGCTATTGATTAATTGAAGAATTGGATGTAAAAAATAATATATGAACTATCAGAATGTAAACTTTGATGATGCTGCTTTCACTAACTCTGTCTAGTGAATCACTGATTGATTCACTCCCTGCTCATCTTGTCTATTAAGTTGAATGTTCAATGAATCTCCCTGCTAAAACAAAATCAAATATATTATGACTGAGCTATATCTGAACACTCCTTGTGTGGTGAAATTCATAAATTTTTCATGTATATTATCAACCAAATGTTGGCTATAATTATACATGAAGGCAGGTTGATATTCTTTACTAAAAATGGAAAAGAATCCAAAGATGGATTCATCAACAAGTTGATCATTTTCATAGCCTAGAATATATGATAGCAGGGAGATGATATGTCTAGTGGCTTCAAGGAACATAGAAGATGAAAAAGGTTGGTTTTTCTTGGGTAATTCAGCATCTTCTGGTAGAAAAAGTTTAAAAATAAGGGCTCTCTGTGGGAAGGTGAGTTTGTTATAGAGGTCCATGAGAGTTGTTGGTGATAAATGGTTGAGGGAGTCGAATGAAGGTATCATAAGCATCTGGTTTATATTCTAAGCAGTAATGGTGATCAAGATTTTTCCATCCTAAGTCATCACTGTTCTTTGCATAAGATCATACCTGGCTTGAAACCAAGTTATCAAATCAGGGAAGTGATGAGCATTGGGAAAGGAGTACAAGGGAAATAATGTTTCCCAAAAACGAATGAGATCTTATGTATCTGCATATTTCTGTTTTAACCATAAATTTAATTCATGGAAATCAAATTCGCATTCACAGTTAGTGACTTTGAATAGGGAGTCCACAAGGGGGAGGTGATCCAATTCAAGCAAGACTATGGATGGATTCCCTTCTTTGACAGTTTTCTGTGTTTTAACTTTGGGAGCCATATTACTACAAGAGGGGGAATTCAGAAACTGTTTTAGCTTAAAGACGAATGACAGGGGAAGATATACACATAGAAAATTAAAACATCTGGTGATTAGATGGAAGCAGAAAAGGTGGAAAAGAGTATAGCCATGGGATATTTATAAGCGAAGTGGGGCTTAATTTGCCATTTAAATCTAATCATAGGCAATTTATTGCAGAGGAGCGGGATTAATGTCTAATGGGAGGGTGAACAGTTAATTAAGGTTGGCAACGGCTTCGTGACGTGGCAAGTTGTGATTGGGTGAGAGATAACATATTAATGACATGGTGGGTTGTGAATGGGTGAGAGATAATTGGTGGATGATATGGAGCAGGAACAAGGTCAACGATTACAAAAGAGGAAACCACTAGCGAGATTTCAGGGGGGGGTGAGGTGGTTTATGGTTTCATGCTTTGGGGGCCTGGAAAACTACAGGAGTGTCACGTAGCAAAACGGGGTGGCCATTAAAACTACTTTTCGTACCCCCCCCCCTCGTGTTAACGAGAAGTGACTGAAGGGGGGCTGAAAATCTTCCTCCATCATTGATCCGGGCGGGGTGAATCGTATCCATTGAAAAATGCCCATGGTTATTTTATGTTGATTTGACATTTTGTCACTTGTGCACATACGACAAAATCCTATGTTATGACTATTTGCAAAGCAATCAAGTATTAAACAATAATTAAACCCTAATTAAGGAATTTAAGCATTGTTTTTAAACTAAGCAACAAATTTCAAAGGCTCGTTTGAACTAACAACCTTGATTTTTATTTTCTAAAGAAAATATTTTCTTTTATTGCTTATCTAACATTTTTTCATTTTCCTTCCTTTTCTAGAGAAACTACCCTATCATTTTTTATGATATGGACCCGAAATAATAATAATAAATCCTAGCATTTTTATTTTCAATTTTGTTTTTGTTCCATATCCTAACTTATCATTTTTCTATGGCATTTTTATTTTTTCAACTAATGGCTAACTTATCAAAAGTAAAAGAGCTACAACAGACAGTGATGGGAATAGTGGTCATAGTTTTCACATAAATCGCAAGGGTGGTTTGTGCGTAACGATCAGATCTTCTTAGCTGACTTAGGTAAGGTGACATGCACCTAGGGAATGTGAGAATCAGGGAAGTTATCAGTCACCACATCCTTAACATGAGGGAGTTTGGGACATTTATTGGTGGCGTGACCAACAACATCACACAAAGTGCAAGGAGGAAGAGTCTTTGGTGGCTTAGGGGGAACTAGATTTGTTGGGGGAGCCTTGTCTTGAGTTCCATTATTTTAGGCTTTACCCCCCTCGCCAGATGCTTTCACAATAGGAGTAGGCTACTATTGAGGTTTTTGAGGAACTAAAGCGAAGGCACGAGTAGGAACAACCGGTTGGACTAGGATCAAAGCAATGTAAAGTTTCAATTGATTAGGTGGATTGTTTGCGGGGGGATTGATGTACCAGGCTGGGGTCCCTAAGGTAATATTGGGTAGACTCAATTTAGCCATGACAGGTGTAGAATAGACTCTCAGAGGAGAAAATAAGAAGGGTATATGACCAAAAGGATAGTGGCCTGGAGGAACTACTCCATAATAGTTAAGGCCTAGGGGAACGGTTCTAGGTGTAAATGGATTAAGAGAGATACTAGGAGAAGGAAGTGATCCTTGAGGAGTTGTACCAGTACGCAGAATTAAGTCAGGCACAATAGGTGGTGGAGGTGCGGAATGTTGTGAAGGCATAACAACCCGTTTGTGGGCGGTCCGTGATGCTTGGAACATGCAAACACTCAATGAGCTAGGCTCAAAAGGAGTAGGAAGGGGGGCATAGTAAGCACCAAGCAAAGAGGAATCTTTATAGACTCTTGAAGAAAAAAATGAGACAATATTATTGTCAATCACAGAAGAAATGTTGGTCTGAGGTGAAGTCTAGGCTTTTGGATCATAGTACGTCAACTAATCTAATGTGATGATCTTTCCATTATGGGGAAAGCAAATCTTGTGGTGAACTGTCAATGTGATAGATGACATGGCATAAGTATAACTATAGCCCAAAAGAATTCTATAGTCTAGGGGAGAATCAATGACTTCGATATCAATACAGACGGTCTTTCCAGCAACTATGACTGGGAAGTTGCGATATAAGCCAAGGGGTTGTGAAGGATGGCCATCCCATGGATGGGGATATGTTAAGGGATCCAAGTTGTTTCCAAACACAGGTGCCCATCACACAAGTGGATGTGCCTTCATCAATGATACACCTATGGACAATGGCGTTTTGAATGGAGACTAGAATTTGGAAAGCAACAAATGAAGGTAAGGGAGGGTTGTCCAACTTGTCAAAATGAAAGACAATCATCTGATCATCTTGAGGATCCATGGTTCCTAGATAAGCTAGTAGATATTTTCATTGTGATAGGCATTTCGGGATAACTTCCAGCATTGACATTGCAGCAGGAGACTACGCCAAGTCATCTACTATATCATATTTATGGGTGGTTTTGGAAGAAGCAACATTTCGATGTAACAGGCCTTTGGGTATCTTGGGAATAACATCCAAATTAGGAAAAGGGATCTGTAAGGTACTGATGGGTGACGATAGAGGCTCATTCGACTCTTTGGGTTGGGACTTAGTCGTAGACTTAGCAGATGGCTTGTCATATTGGTGTGATCGAGTCTGAACGTCAACTTGATCGATATTTACCTCATTAGAATTCATCATGAGAATTTGATAATCGCGTGACCAAGTGGTGGAGTTGGTTGACCTTCTTGACCTTGCATATCTTGAGCATCTATGTATCCTTGTTGAGGAAAAGGATTTTTAAGCACAGTGGGTTGGGATGAAGCAGGAGGAGGAGAAGGAGCGGTGGGTTGCGATCCTCGAGAAGTTGCTTGAGCTTCCCATGCTTGTCACATCTAAGGTAAAAAAGGACAATAATGGGTATAATGACCATAAGCTCCACAATAATCACAAGGTTTGTTTGTATTAAGATTATTTTTCTGCTTGGGTTGACCACCCTTTTGTTGGGTTGCGGGATTAGGTTGAGTATCTTGAGGGGCATTGGTTGGAGGACCCCAATTGCCTTAATTAACTTGAGGTTGATGGTTCTTATTACCCTTCCCCTTGTTCTTTTTCTTGGGGTTAGGGGGATTGGGTCCAATTTACTGAGCATACACTCATCCTTGTGGAGGAGGTGGTTGTTGCGGAAAAGGGGGAGCAGGCATGGGGGTTTGAGGCACTTGTGCCGAAGGGGCTAGAGTGCTAGGTTGTGCATACATATAATAGGGAGATGGGGCAACATTGGTATAATTAGGAGGAGCAACAGTTGGCCCTGGCATCTATTGATGCGAAGAAAGATATGCATATGGTGTGGTAGGACCTAGATAAGGATTGCCTTTAGGAGGATTAGGGGAGGGATAATTGTACATAGAACTGGTCCCTTCGTGGGGCTGACCATAACTCATCTAAGGTGGAGCATATGGTTGAGGGTGTGATATGGTTCCAACTATACCATTAACAACATGATATGCCCCCGACACATTAGGAGCACTAGGCCGAGGAAGATCTGAGATGATAGTGTAAACATAACCTGACTGAGCATAAATCAAATTAAATTTGAGAGCAATTTGGAGTGCGTCTTCCTCATATTGAGGAAAGTGTGATTCGAAATCTTTTGCAATGGGGGCCAACAACAATCTAAGAAACTAATCCATACAGAATTGGTCTTCAAAGTTAGGATCTTTATAGATACTCCTCCTTCTACACAATTCTTGAACATTATTAGAAAGGAAGGTTGCAGAAGTTTGACAGAATGAAGTCAAAAGTTCAGTACTGGTGTCATAACGAAGAGGTAACTGGAAATATGAAGGAAAATTTGTGGCAAGAGTCGCTAAAGTTGAATGGGTTTCCCTTGGCTAGTTGACATACCACTTAGCATCATCTCTAGTGAGTGTGTGTGAACAACCAAAGACAAATATTGGAGTCTTCAGTAATAGAATTGGATGAAAACCACATATGGAAGGAGCGAACATGATTAGTTGAATCTTCTCCAGAATTTCCTTCAAACTTTGGGATGTCTAAAGGGAGTTTAGTAGGCATTTTTGGCCATGTGAGATCGTGGAGAAGAGGATCAATTATAAGCTTGTTAAAATTTGGGAGACTTAAACCAGCGACAAAAGGAAGTAATGGAGTAGGAGTGACCACACTGGTTGGGGTTCTGCTAGCGGGGGCACCTTGGTTAGCACCTGGGTTACCACATTGGGTTCCTGGACCCACATTGGTGCCTAACATGATGGTGATATGGGGGTGAGAAGATGTGGAATCAGAGGATGAACAAGATAAATCAGAAGAATCAAAATCAAAATCAAAATGATGACTAAATGAATGACTGGGAGGATTAACTCAAACTCGATGGGGAGGAGTAATATGGCCTGATGGGAACTGAGGGTGAATCCCTCAAATTCGACGTGACAAATGCCTTGGAGGTGCTATGGTGTCTAAACTAAAGGAAAATGATAAAAATAAATTAGCAACAAATGGCAAGGAAACACATAGTGCAGTGGTGCCAAGTGTAAACTAACTATTTTAATGATGTTACTCTAATACAAGAAAACACGTCCTATCAAAGAAAAAGACCTCTAGCCTATATGTGATCAAATTCCTCAAACAATCCTAGATCTATTATTTCATATGGCCTTCCAAAGAACTTCTTACTTGATGGAATCTCATCCCTACAAGCAGAGTTGTCAAGAGAAAGGTGGGGTAGAGGACCAATTCCTTCCCATAGTCAGTCCTATAAGGTGTTTTCCTAAGATTGGTCACTACAGTTACCTTCATCCCATGGGGGTTTTCACGTATTGAGCTTCTTAGTAGTCAGCGACTACATGGAATTCCCTGCCACGGGTTGGGTAGCCCCGAGGAGAACTGCTCACACGATGACCTAGCCTTACCCCCTCTAAATTGGGTTTCTGGTGCACTCTGGCTTTGACCATGGGATGGTGAAGGATTTTAAGCTCCCTAATATGTCAAATTCTATGTCTCAATGAAAAGTGATCGATGGGTCTAATTAGAAGCCTATCCCACCAAACCTACACCTACACTACAAAGATTATTTGTCCATGATGCCCAAGTGGGCTTAATATATGTGTGTTGATTTATTAAGGTGTAGTGTTTCAAGTATTGGCTTGGCGGTGTTAACCAAGCTCACACTTGATTAAAATGTGAGTGTGTGAAAATTATGTGTCAAGTGGATGAGTTAATTAAGAATGTTTCATGATGCCATGTGTTGTTGAAAGTAAAATGCTGAAAATACTATAAATAAATATGAAAATAACAGAAAAATAAATAGCCAATCAAGCACACCAAACCCCACCCACAAGGGATACTAATAAGCTAAGCAAGAGAAGAAAAATAGGCAACTCAAATACACAAATAAGAGACCAAAAATATCTAATGTCAAGGGACTAGGATCTAAAGTCTCTAATCTGTTGTAAATGATGCAGACAAACAACAAAAATTAGAAGTGAAAAATGTTGCAAAGGACAAGTGTGAAGCTCAAAGACCTATGATGCTCAAGGGGATACTAAGGGAAAAAAGGCAAACCCAAAATCTGAAGGAAGAAAAGGTAAAATAAACCTATCTAAAGGATCTGAAAAGTAATGTATTAGATCTAAAAAACAACGGCTGAAAATGTTGAAAACCCTAGACTCCTCTTTCAACAAATCTCTTCCTAACAATGTGGAGGTGTACTATAAACCCTAGAGGGATTTTTCCTACCTCAAAGAGACAAATCAAGTGGATCCAGAACTAAGGGAGACTAAAAAACAAAGATGAAGTACCCACGCCAATCTAACGGCACTCTCAGTAAATCTATAAAAAAATTGAAAATTTTTCGGGAAAGGTACAAAACGTAGGTATTGACCTGTTTCTGAGGAAAACGCGGTTTTCTGTCCAAAAAGTGTGCTATGCAACTCACTTGTGGGGCTGAAAAGTGCGCTCTATTCTTGTGAGTCTCGATCAAAAATATCTCACACAAATTTTGTCGTCTCCTGCTCAACTGGTACCTGTGACGTAAAAAAGACCAGAAACCCAACAGAATCCGAAAATTGACAAAATAGGGTCTAATACTATAAATAGAAATTGAGAAGTTAAAAATAACTAAAGAAAACCTTGAAATTTTCTAAAACATCAGTTACCCAAGAACATTTTTATTACACTAGTGGAGTCACCATTTGTTAGTGTGAAAATTCTTGAAAGGTGTGTCAAAAATACTTCACTTAAGTCACTAGGTGACAGCTAACCCTAACAACAAGTTGATGGTTGTTGTCGTCTTAGATCTGAAAGACAAATGGAAAACCTGTAGTAAAAGAAGATATAATCCAAAACAAAAAGCAGCAATATAAAGTATCCAATATAATAACCCAATTGGAAAGACTGTTTTAAATGAATAAATATTTTATTGATAACACCTAATGAAGGAGATCTACAAATTGGTCTGTCAGTCCCCCTCTGTGAATTGGGTCCTTTGATATCTTTGATGCTTCAGAAACTGATCCTCTCTCTCAATGTGTGAAAAACCCAAACAAAAAATGAAGAAGTCAAAATGGGAGCTCAAAAGAAATTATGATAATGTTGACGATGATTATGATCATGGTGAAGAATGAATGAAAAAAACCTCCTTTATATAGCAAAATATGAAGTTAATCTTGAAAATGGAGAATAATAAAATATCATTAACCAAATTCAAATCTAACTACTTGGAATACTTTACTATATTTATTGGAGAGGGAAAAGGAATTTAAAACGGCTAAATATCTTTATTTGGAAATAATTAACAAATAAAATGATTTATTAATTATTTTGCGAGAAATGAAGGTGGGAAATCAAAATAATTATTAAATAGTGATTTAATAATTATTCTAATAACATAAATAAGGAAATTCAAATAAATAATGATTTATTTAAATATTCCTATTGGATTTAGTCAAATGTGACACAGAATAATTAGTAAATAATGATTTAATAATCATTCTTAGAGAAAAATAAATAAATAAATAATGATTTATCTAATTATTCTCATCGGATTTTTTGATTTAAATCAAAAAATAATTTAATAAAAGTGATTTACTAAATTATTTTCCATAGTGAAAGTGATTTTACTATGGTAAAATTAATTCTACATGCTTTATTTTGATCCACCTAATTAAATGGCTAGGTGATCATTTTTTAGTGATAACACTCTCAGACTCAAGGATGTGATGTTTGTTTCGGGTGTAAAGAAGAATCTTGTCTATGTTGCAGTTTCGGAAGATTGTGATTATGATGTGATCTCCAGCAAAGGAAAGTCATTCCTGAGAATATAGCCATGGGACAGGTGAAGCAGATCAGGGTTTGTGTGAAGAACCTATACAAGCTAGATGGGGAGGATTATGTTGCATTTAGCACAAAGATGGAGAAGGTGTAGAGCCTGGAACAAATAAACTATTGTTCTCTAGACTTTGTCAATCGTAGACACATTTATGCGCATAACAATATATAGTATTATTCAATATTTAGATGATGGTTTTACAATTCCTTGGGCGCTTCTCCTTTATAGGAGTTGATTGTCCACAAGGACTAAAGAACATGTCTTTTGACATAAGTTCCCTTTCATAATTAATGGGAAACTTAATTTAATTTATTTATTTTTTATTAATATGTATTTTTTATTTTTTATTTAATTAATATATATATGAATATTTTATTCATAACATTACCTCTCCCTTAAAATGCTTTGTCCTCAAAGCATAGGCAATGATGGGTGTTGTTGGCGAAAACGTTGTCTCCCATGATGAATCTTCTTATGATAGTCTCTTCCATTTGACAAAGTATTCTTTAATAGACTGGGTTCATTGTAATTCCTCTCTGATAGTGAGTGTGCCTTCAAGTTCTAATACGATCTTTCCTTCTTCACCAGTCTCGTGTATCTCTATTTGAGCTGTTTGATTTTGACCCAGTACTTTTTTTATACTTGATACATGAAATGTGTTCTAGATTCGACAATTATCTGGTAGCTTCAATCCATAAGCCACACTACTTATTTTTATTATTATTTGATATGGTCCATAATACTTAGGAGATAACTTATTTTTTCCCTGTTGTTTTAATGATAATTTCTTATAGTGTTGAATTTTGATGAAAACCCAATCTCCTTCAAATTCTCTTTCTGTACAGTTTTGGTCGGCTTGTTGCTTCATTCTATTACGTGCCATTGTCAAATTTTATTTTAGCAAGTTAATAATTCTTTGGTTTTCTAAGTGGTTCTTTACTGCTTGAACCTTAGAATTGTGCAGCGCAAAATCCTTCCATCTGGGTGGTTCATAACAGTATAGGGCTCGGAGGGAGTCATTTTAGTTTAATAATAATAGGCAGCATTATACCACCATTCTACCAAGTGTAGCCATTGAGACAATTTTTTTTGTTCATCGGTGATGAAACAACAGTGATATGTTTCCAAATATTTATTTACAGCTTCAATTTGACCATCTATCTATGGGTGTGTTGACGGGCTGGAATATTCTTCCAACAGTCAAGGGGATCCCCCTGGTGTAGGCTCCCAACTAGAACCTACATTGTTTATGGTAGGGATCCCTTCTAGTATGTAGGCCCAGCTGCCGTTCAATTTTGTAGAGTTTGCTTTGGATGAAGGTGAAATGTAAACCCAATTGAAAGCATGAACCTTAAATAGATACAAGGAGATAATTAACAAATATCCTATGTCACATATACCATGAATAGCCAAACCATAAACGACATAAAACCTTATGTAAAGTTACTGTTAGTAGACTCTAAATAAGACTTATGTATTCTAAGATAAAATGCTTAACAATTGTAAATCAATTCACAACGATCAAACATTTATAAACATGCATAACTTGTGTGGTCAAAAATAGATTATACCAACACGAAAGAAATAGTTCACTAGCACAAGTATAGAGTTAGCGAAACAAATACCATTCATTCGAAGCAACATAAAGTGTAGAGTATGAGACAGTATGTGAGCAGACCACAAATCAAATAGCTTTCCGAAAAAATTGATCCAACGAGTGAAAGAAAATACTCATGTCATTAGCACATAAAAAATTTGAAGAATCCAATAGTAGAAGCTTACAATCATTCCTTGCATATATTAAAAGGACATAAATTCTCTCAAGCAATGTATGTCTCCAAAAAAGTCCTCAGCAAAAAGTCCTTGACAAATGAAGCCTAAGGGTATATTTATGGGGTAATGGCGACTTTTGGTCTACCCTTGACTCTCGAACTACCTTGTGACCTTTTGTATTCTCCACATGACATTTGGTATTCTACATGACCTTTCATACTCACAAGGTGTTTTATGTTACTATAGACAAAAATTTCATGAAACTACTATCAATCTAAATCACTAATTTCATAATGGCAAGTTCTGGAATATCAAGCTTGAGTTGCTCCATCAAATATGTGTGCCACATGTTATATTTTGCTGCAATGAGCATGATTTGTGGC
Source organism: Pinus taeda (assembly GCA_000404065.3). Taxonomy (NCBI): domain Eukaryota; kingdom Viridiplantae; phylum Streptophyta; class Pinopsida; order Pinales; family Pinaceae; genus Pinus; species Pinus taeda. The sequence continues at coordinate 34,143 of APFE030750790.1, read as the reverse complement.
TGATCTTTGTCATTTCAATGTAGGCACTAGAGGGCATCGGGAATGACCATGCTTCGTTTGGCGTGCACCTGATCATTCAAGGTTACCAACTTGGTGTAGATCTTTACTAGTTCTACCACATAATGTGTGATGTTTTCTTTGGTAGCCGGCATGTCCTTCGTGCATGCTTCTTCTTTAAATGTTTTTATGAATGCCCGTACTTCTGAGGTGATTTCTTCCTACTTCTTGACCTGCTCGACTTCTCCTATCGTGGGCACTCCATGTAATTGGATTGCTGATTCCAAGCTGCTAAAAAGATGCTTGTAGGATGCCAGTACTCTTTCCACATCTTTGGCTATTTTTTCTTTAGACTGAACTTTGATGTGGAGTTGGGCTTTGATGTTTTGCATGGTGATCCAGTCTTTCTTTGGGACCACCGCTGGGGCCCCTCGATACTTAACGGACCATTTGTGTATCCTATCCAAATAAGTCATAGCTTCTTTGAGCATGGCTATTCTTTCTTTTGTCTGAGCCTGGATGGCCATGATGGGGGCTACTATGTAGTGTAGTTTAGACATTTCCTCGTAAACCACATCATGGCTTCCCCCAGAGTCTTTGTTTCTGCCTCAATGGTTGCTTGGAACTCTGTTGTGCTTAAGGGTACTAAGCAGAGTGTTGCGTTCTCTTCCTCCATCTTCTTCTTTTCCTATTCCAACATGGTGGCCCTCTATTCGGATGTGTAAAGCCTGTTCTGCAAATCCGCAATCTATTTGCTCAGCTTGGACACATTATGTTCCGTAGCAGCCATGAAATCCATCGAGACTGAGGCAATCATTTGAGGGTTTGTTTTAATATTAGGCACAATATCTTTGGTTGTGGTCACTGACAAAGGCTCGACTGGATACTTGCTGAAAAAATTATTCCTTTCCTATATGATCTTGAGGTTCATCTCATTGAAAGTGAGTCGAGTGAGATCTAGGACCTCCTCGTCTTGATCCTCTAAGATGCCCAGCTCTTGGAGTGGGAGATGTCTTCCAGTGAGGGGAGTAGTAGGGAGTATGTCTAATGGAGGAAGCTCGTCTTGTCCTATGTCGAAGTCAGATATTTTGCTGGTCTCTCCTTGTTTTCTTTCTTCGGCTTCCTTTTCCTTATCCCTCCTAAGCTCTTCTTCACATTGCCTTCTCTTTTCTTCTGCTACTGGCCATTACCTCTCTAGTTCATCTTCCATGTTCTTTAGCTCTTGTTCCAACCTCCTGTTTTCTTCCTGCCTTTTCTTCTCAGCTTCTTCTTCTTCACGTTTTTTTATTCCTCTTCTTCCTGCCTTTTCATCTCTTCTTCTTCCTACTATTTCCTCTCTACCTCTTCTTGTTCATGTTGTTTTTCTTGCAACTATTTCTCCTTCTCTTGTTCCTCTTGTCTTCTCCTTTTCTCGTTCTAGCTTTGGTTGCTGGAATCTAGAGGTTGTTTGTTCTCCAACTCCCTTTGCCTCTTGAGCTCTTGCTTTTTCTTTGCCAAGCGGGAATTTCTTTTTCTAGCGTTATATCCTCCTCTTCATTGTCACTCACAGGGCCTTCCACCTCCTTCCCTTTTCCTACTCAGACTCCCCACTGTCGGTTGGTGCTCCGAGCTGCTTTTTCTTTATGGAAAAATATCTTTCCTTGAGGCTTATATCTTCCTAGGAATCGTCTTGGGGTTCATCCTCTGCATCATGTTCTTCACTTGGGCTAAATTTTCTTGTAGCGTTATACCAGTATTGTACCCTGTCTTCAATGTCCTTTTCAGTGTGAGAATATGACCAACTAAATTTTTCCTTCTTGCAATGGGCAGCTACTATCTTCTCCAGATCATAGGTTCGGTGATTGAGCATTACAAAAAGGCTTCCTTTTAGCGTATTGGCCTCTGCCTCTACCTGTTTGAAATTTTATACCATGTACGCCCCGATGGTGAGGGGGAAGGCGGGCCAGAGTTTCTTCTTGCATTTTTTCAATATCTTTGAAAACCCCAGCGTCATCTGGTAATAGACCTCTCGCAGAAGCGTCCTATCCATGGCAAACCTGGGTAGGGCATGCGGAGGCTTATGGGTACCGAACACCCTAAAGAATGTCCCTTCTTTAATGGGGAACCAATGTGCTACCTTGATGAGTGTCTTCATGGCCCTCTTAGACATGCATGGTGGTTCCTCACCAGTAAGTAATTGGTATAATGGGCTGATGAAAGTTTTGGAGATGACATCTAGCATACTTTTGTAGCCTGTGTCCCAAAAAAATTTATAATGGCTATGCACGGGGTTAGCTGTCGAGGAGTCCTAGCTACAACTCCAGTTTTCGAAGTAGCATCTTGAGCAAACAACATCAAGGAGGAATGACAATATATAGAATTCTGGAGGCTGTTATAGTTGTGGTTTCTTGGCAGTCGTTATGTTTGTTTTCAAATATGAGCATAGGATGCTTGCCCAATTAAAAATGGTCCCTCGGGTGGCAACGACGTACATGAGGGGAACCCAGGTTCCATAGAAAATGTCACAGTCTAGCTTGCCATACAACCAGCACATCGTTGCAGCAATCAATTGATACACTTTCTGCAATGCCTCTATTTTGTAAGCTTGATCTGTTTTAACCCGGAACTTTGCAGGGTCTTGCCACCATTCCTTGAGGATGTCTTTTATGGGAGTCGAGAACCTAGTGATCCACTTGGTATTTAAGACCTCCTATCTCTCAGGGAGCCTATAGTAAGCACTGATATCTACCGGGGAGATAGAGGCTATGGGTGCCCCATCGTGGCCTTTGATCAACTAGGCTTCTCTGTTTGTGCATTGCAAGATCCACTCAATGGTTTCTAAGCACAGGAAAACTGGGAGGTGTGCTTCCACCTTGTGTAACTTTGATCTTTTGACGTTTATGTACACCTGGAAGTCCTCCTAGGTCTCTAGAATATCTTTATTAGCAAAATCCTCATAGATGGTGTGCCAGGAGACCCTGGTGGTTTTGCTTATATTACAAGTAGTGTCCCTGAAGATAGGTGGCTCGTCTTTCGGTTCAGCTTCCCATGACCCACTTCCTGAGGCCCCTCGAGTAGCTTTAGTGGTGGGGGGGATCCATAACATCCTCAAAAGAAGAAATTGATATGCACTCTAGATCGACGTCACGTGGCATGTCAAAAACACAGTCCCATGATGAGAGAGATGGCATGAAAAATCAGTTAAAACTGCAAAACAAAAAGGGGCCAGCAGGTGATAGGTCACATGATCATGGCTATGAGGATGTGACTAGTAACATAGGTCGTGGGAAAAGGGAGCACAAGGTCACAGATTTTGGGCTATGGTCACAAGTCGGATCAAGATGGAGGTCGCAGGGTTGCAAAGTCGCAAGGTCGAGAGGGAAGGGGGATCACGGTTTCAAGACGCGAGAATTGGGCTTAAAAAGATCAAGGAGGTTGTTGCATGACTTAAGGGGGTCAGGGTCTCCTTCAAATGAGTGAATCTAGGCCTATTGGTACAATCAAAGGGAGTTGGGTCAAGGAAAAGCACATTGTCCAGGTCGAGTAAGGGAAGAAGTAACCAAGGCAACCTTTCCAACACGAAATGAAAAAGAAACTTAAGTAATAGAGAAAAACCCTAAGGTGAGGGAATGCCAAAGGTTGGGGAATGAAGACACTGACACTTGGAAGAAAATTATGATTGCGGGATAATGGAAAGTTACTTACACGGAGCCGGACGTGCACACAAACTCAAGTCGGAGGGCCTCCTAGCTCTTCGTGCGACCGAGGGAACATTTACAAATGTGACTTGGGAGGCTTCATATATAAAGAATTGGTCACACATGTGAGGTCACGGGGGGACAGGTAAGTGACTTTGTGACCTATGTGACCATGCAACCTGGTAGGTCGCATAGTCGCAACAGTTGCATGTTCGCATTAATGAATGTGAGTTAACAGTGCGACCTTGCGACTCGCAAGATTGCATAGTCACATTGTCGTGTTTATGTGTTGGCCCTCAATTTTGGTCTATTTTTGTTTGAGGAAACTTATTTAATCCACATATTTTCCATCTATTTTCCACTATATCTATCCCATTTTGATGTATTTCATGTATATTCAAGTATTTAATTTTAATCTTGCAAATTCTAAAGTTTTTATGAAAATTTGATTTCAAGTGAAAATTTTGACAGATTCAGAAATTCTCGTAATAGCTATGTGGTTGACATCTTTGAACGACACTTGGGCTCAAGTTATATGCATGGATGGACAGCTGGGGAACTAGGACTGAACTAATTCCACTTGGTTCGGTCATAACAAGCTTTATTAAGCCCAGTCAAGGCTAGTCACACATGACTAGTCACCCAAAAAATCCCTACGAAATAGGGTAGTGTTGAGATTTTATGGGATTGACCATATGTTGTATGATGGATTGGATGATTCCGACTTAGATAGGTGGATATGAGTATATATTATTTTTAGAGAGACTATAGATCAGTTTGTTTCATAAAACTTCTATTTAAGCTAAAACTTTGATGGCTTAAGTATGTAACTTTTATATAATTTTATGATGAGACATTTGGATCTTGAAGATTAATTTGAATAACATGTTCTACTTTCATTTTTCTATTCATTGATTTGGATGAGTGACTAAAGCTTCAACTTTTGAAATCAACTTCAAGTGTGCAAAGCAAGGGTGGAGGGCCCCCACTCCAAGCTAAGTACACTTCATTGTTAGACTAGTTTCATTTTCCATAAACTGGTTATCTTAGAACTTGTTTATATGCTTTGTTTGAGATTTTCTTATGAATTGATTTGTGATGATTTATATTATTTGATCTTAGTTTGTTTATCACTTTAGTAAGATGGGATAACAAAGTGTTCAATTTGAATTCTCCTTCTATTAAATTGATAAATCAAAACTAGGCTTCTCCTTTGTTACATGCAACAATTTTTCTTATGTATTTTAAGTTTTCAAATGATAGCATAATGATGAATGAATTGTGATGGAAATTACCCAAAGATCTCCTAATTTAAGAGTCTCCTTCATTGTTGTTTTATGCATCTTAAGTTATTGTTAATTCATGGTTTCTGATTTCTATTCATCATGTAATAATTGAGAGAGAAGAACACAATTGGACCTCTTAAGTTAAGAGCCACTTCATCTTTCTTTCATTACAAAAGTGAATTTGAAATTGTTAATGTAGGCTTATATTTGTAATATGCACTTCTTTAGTTTTTAAAAACTCATATTTTAAGCTTGACTATACCCGATATCCATATATTGTGGACTTGCCTCCAAGTGTTACGAACCTCGATTGATAAAGAATACTTGTGTTAATTTGTGTGAATAAATTAGCTCAACATTTTGGCACCGCCGCTGGGGTAGCAATTATCGGCATAGTCAATTAGAAAGATAAATAAAAACACTAAAAATTTCATAAAACAAAACAAAACAAAACAAAACAAATTAGTTACATTTCTTTTGGTCATGTTTCTTTATGCCTAGAAATAGAGATCCTAAAGGTAGATTTATTAAACAAAACCCCCCATCAATGGAGGTAGGACCATCAAAGATAACAACACCAGTCACTGGTAAGCCAACAATTGAGGAATTGGAAGAAAAACAAAAAACGAGACAAAGATTAACTTTAATTGAAAGGCAAACTTTGTTAGCCTGGGAGGTAAAAGGAAAACAACAATCAACAACAACACCTACTTCAGGAAAACAAAAAGAAATTGATAAAGAAAAACAACCCATTTTTGAATCTATAGGTCAACCTATCTTTGAACAACTTGAACTTCAAATTGGCATTGAAACAATTGAAACTAGGGCAGAAGAGGGACATGGATCTGTTATTCTTACTCCTAAACAAAGACTTGAATATGAAAGGCAACAAAGAGAGTGGAGAAGACAGAGAGAGGAAGAGGCAAAACGAGAAAATGATAGAAAAGGAGAAGAGGATAGGAAAAGACAAGAAGATGGTGGTGATAAAGAAACTATTTTTGGCTTTCCAATAGTGGATACAAGTGCAATATTAGGAGAAGATGTGAAAATGAAAAATATTCCACCTTTTGTATTGCCAAATTTTTATGGAATGTCAACAGAAGATCCTGATTCCTTTATGTTTGAATTTGACAACTTATGTATCTATATTTAAACAACATTAGATCAACTTCTACAATCCTAGAGTTAGAAGATAGATCTAAAGTTGTACCAGAAGGAATACTAGAAGACATTATAGTCTCTTTGGATTCATGGGAGTATCTTGTTGACTTCCTCGTCTTGCAGCCAAAAACAAATTTGGGAGGACATCCTCTAATCTTAAGCAGACCATGGTTAGCCATTGTTGATGCCTTTATAGGATGTAGATCTAGAAGTATGATTATTGCACATGGAGATGAACGGAAACACATTACACTTTATTCACCTACACAATCACCTTCTTTAGAATCAATTCTTGAATAACAAGAACAGCAACAAACTAAATCAGTTCTAAGTATCAATCAAGTTTTTAACCTTAGAGAAGAAGAAGAGAATGAGGATTTGATGGATCTTTTCATCTCAGAACCAGATATTTTAGAGTAGCTTAGAGAGATTCATTATGAAGCTGCAAGTAATATTTTGAATCAATGCTTTCAGGAAACTTGTACAATCCAATCTTTGCAGAGCTCCTTTACAAACATTTTTCCTATAAACACAATCACAAATTCGACAACAAAAACAAATGATATATATCCTGGAAAACATTTGAAGATTTGGTAATCATTTGCAATCGTCACAAGAACAAGAGGTAATTGCATTATTACAAAAATATTCAAAATCTTTTGCCTGGAATTATACAGATACGCAAGGAATTCATCCCAACACATGTATCCACCACATCTATACAGATGATCAGATTAAACCAGTAAGACAACCTCAAAGACGAATGAATCCCATGATGAAATACATAGTGAAGGAAGAACTACAGAAATTGCTTAAAGTTGGGTTCATCTATGCTATTTTAGACAGTCAATGGGTTTCTCCATTTGTAATTGTACCAAACAAAAATGGGAAGTGGAGGATATGTGTAGATTACCGGGAATTAAACAAAGCAACAATAAAAGATCATTTTCTGCTACCATTCATTGACCAAGTTCTAGACTCATTAGCTGAAAAGAAATTTTTCTCCTTCCTAGATGGATTTAGTGGGTATAATCAGATTAGAATAGCAACAGAAGACCAAGACAAAACAACATTCACCTGCCCATGAGGAACCTATGCATATAATGTCTTGCCATTCGGATTATGTAATGCACCTGCAACTTTCCAAAGAGCAGTGCTTGCAATATTTGATAATCTAATCCATGAATGTGTAGAAGTCTATATGGATGACTTCACGGTATACGAAAACACATATGACGATTGCTTAAACAATCTAGAGAAAGTTTTAAAATGATGCATAGAAACAAATTTGTCCTTGAGTAATGAAAAATGCTACATGATGTTAACAAAAGGCATAGTTTTGGGACACCATATTTCCTCCTTAGGAATTTAATGCCACCTACAACTCAAAAGGAGGTAAGGAGCTTCCTAGGTTATGCAGGTTACTATAGACGATTCATAGAAAACTTTAGTAAAATAGCCCAACCTCTATTCAAGTTGTTAGCAAAGGATGTTGAATTCCAATGGACAAATCATTGTCAAAATGCATTTCAGATATTGAAAGAAAAACTATCAATTGCACCCATTCTTCGAGGACCAAACTGGTCTCTGCCATTTCATATTTCAACATATGCATCTGATACTACGATAGGTGCATCACTTGGAAAAAAGGAAAGCTTGTTCAATTATGCAATATACTACATAAATAAAAACTTAACACCTATAGAATTAAACTACACAGTCACAGAAAAAGAAATGTTAGTTGTAGTACACGCAGTAAATAAATTTAGGCATTACATAACAGGATACCAAGTATTCATTCAAACAGACTATTCAGCAATCAAATACTTGATGAACAAATCAATCACAAATGGGAGAATAACAAGATGGTTACTGATAATGCAAGAATTTAACATTACAATTCAAGATCGACCAGGGAAAGACAATCAAGTGGCTGATTTTATTTCAAGATTACATTCACCCAGTGATCCAAATCCAGTTGCAGATAACTTTCCAGATGAACATTTGTTTTCAATAACAGTAAAAACACCATGGTTTGCAGACATAGCAAACTATCTATCTTCTAGAAATTTTCCAACTCAGTTTTCAAAAAAACAAAAACGAAAAATCATTAAAGAAAGATCTAGATATAGTTGGGTAAATGGTGATCTATTTTATACTGGTTTGGATTTAATAATAAGAAAATGTGTGAAAGAAGATGAGATATTAGAAATCTTGAAAGCATGTCATGATTAACCCTGTGGTGGTCATTTTGCAGACAAATGAACAGCCTACAAGGTGCTGCAATTGGGCTATTACTATCCAAAAATCTTCAAAGACTCCAAGGCTTATGTCAAGCGGTGTGACAATTGCCAAAGAGTAGGGAGACCAATAGTATCAGATGAGATGCCACTTAAACCACAAGTTCTTATAGAACCATTTGAGCAATGGACTCTAGATTTTGTGGGACCAATAAATCCACCATCAAATGGAAAAAAGTACATCTTTGTATGTATAGATTATGTAACTAAATGGGTGGAAGCAAAAGCAATCACAAAGGCAACAGAAAACACAGTGGTCACCTTCCTCTTTGAGGAAATATTTGTGAGATATGGTGTGCCTAGATAGATTGTAACTGATCAGGGAGCACAGTTTACTTCAAAACTTGCTTGGAATCTTACAGAAAAGTATAAGATAAAGCATTGGAAATCCACTTCGTATCATCCTCAGGAAAATGGACAAGTGGAAGCAACAAATAAAGTCCTAGAAAATATAATGACCAAAACAGTACAGCTAAATAAGAAGGACTGGTCAAAAAAGTTAAGAGATGCACTATGGGCATACAGAATAACATGGAAAAACACAACTGGGTTTAGTCCATACCAGTTAGTGTATGGAAAAGAAGTCTTACTGCCCATAGAATTTCAGATACACACATATAAATTGGCAACAGAACTAGGACTAGAATTGTCTAAAGCACAGTAGCAGTGGATAATGGAATTAAACCAACTAGATGAACATTGATAGCAGGCAATAGAACACAACATTGGTATAGCAGCAATAAATGAAATGGCATGATAGATTCATCAAGAATAAAACATTCAACAAAGGAGACTGGGCATTACTATTCGACTCCAAATTCAAAGATTTCAAGGCCAAGTTCACAACACACTGGTTAGAGCCATATGAGATAGAGGAAATATTTGATAATGAAGTTGTTCAAATCAAAACAATTGAATAGGAGTATACATCATTTTTGATAAATGGACATAGGCTCAAAGTTTACAACAGGCCTATCAACAAAGAAGAATTCATGAAACAACTGATTCAAGAATAGAACTGGAAGTAATGGCACAGCAGAGCCATGTATCTTCCAGTACTCCAGAAGAATAATAATAAAAAAATAATAATAATAATAATAAACAAATAAAAAGATTACTAGTGAAAACCAGGAAACTGGCGCCAAGCAAACAAGAATTCATAGAGTAAAACCAACTCGTTTTGGACTGTATGAATTCACACTTTCTTGTTCTACATTTATAACAACTTTGTTTTGCAGAAAATCCTCCACAGAATCATGACTTGAGGACAAGTCATTAGATAAGCAAGGGGGAAGGTCGCACAAGAAACTTAGTTATGCAACTAAATTGACGACGGAACTTGTATTGTTCACAGTTGGGAACTAAAATATTTTTGCAACCAATATCAGTTGGGACTTGAAATATTTTTGCAATCAATGTCAGTTGGGACCTTAAATATTTTTTCAACAATGTCAGTTGGGACCTAAAATATTTTTGAAATTGATGACAGTTAGGGACCTAAAATGTTAGAAAACAACATGTATATATTGCATGAACATGAAATGTTAAAAAATCATCTATACATCGCATGACAGTAGGGACCTGAATTATTATGAAACAATTGCAGAGGGACCTGAACGAAAATCGACAATTCAAGAACTAGAATCAATGAAGAATGTTAGAACAGGAAGCAGAAATAAACTCTATATTTTAATCTATCTAAGACATTTGATCAGAAGACCTCATCCAATTTGTCAAAGAATGGTAGACATCATCCAATATTGTCAGGGAAGTACAAGTATAGTAAGTACACAATTGTGCTCTTGTAAATTCAAATTTTTTAGAAATTTTTAGTCTTTGTTAAAATTGAGATTAGTACCTGAGTGTATATTTTCCATTCATTTCATTACCTCCACCCATTATCCTAAGTATCATCTTACATTTATTTATGTACATTTTACATTTATTTATGTACATCCTATAACCTTCATATTCCATAACCTATGGACATCCTATATTCATTTCATAACCTTAACCCTAAGTCTATAAGCCTAAGTATTTTTCCTCAAAGTAAAAGGGATTAAAAAATGCAATGAGATGGAACCTGCACAAACAAATCAAACATTAGTACCATGGAGATAATTTTAAACATGACCTAGGTGGTCATTTTAGAATTATATGATATATTGTATAACAAAAAATATGCACATTATGAAATATGTTACAAGAAATACAAAATCGAAATGATCAAAGTATTAACCTTGTCATAGCACATAAAGAAATGATATTAGTATTATATGCATGGTGTAAGTTATAATGGAAAATACGAAATGATAAGCAAGCATATGGTAATACAACGGTGTAAGGTTATTATCATTTCAATAAATAGCAAACATGGGCATTATGGAAGCCATTAAATCAAAATGAATTATGGGTGTATGGTTCATATGATGGAAATACAATGAAAAGTGAAGAATGATGAATATAAGCAACTGTGGGTAGTGGCAAAGGTGTAAAACGAATTCATGAATCATGCAATCAACAGTGTAAGTGTGGCTACAAATATACCAAGACGTATTGTCGATGGTAATGTATTACAAACCTAACACAAACCTTAATGAATTTGTTAGCCTCCTGCTGCAGCAGGTTACTCATATTTCATGATTGACATTTTTACAGGCCAAATATGTCATACTTTGCATGCTGCAATGCTCCATATTGGCTTAACAGTCTCCAAGCAAAGAAGGCTACTCAGAGTTCATTTAATTGCCTTCCAAATTTTTGAGAAGTTATTCCGGTATTGTCAATTTTTAGTTAAAGGGAGGTCCAAACAGCTTAATCTTGGTCTCCCTAGGTTTAAATTTCCTGTTTTACAATATAGAGAATGTAAATCTATCCAAACAGCTTAATCTTGGCAGATTCTTAGATAGGTAGAGAATCAAAGGAGCCCAACAGCTTAATCTGGGCCCTCGGATGAAATAAGGGTAGTCTGTAGATAGGAAAGCATGAAAAAAGAAAAAATGGAATGATGGGTTTGCAAGTCTAAGTGCACCCAAATCAAAAGAAGAAAAAATGTTAGGTAAGTAGGTTGGGTAGGTAGTTTTGAGGTTGTTGAATCCTAATTGCTGAACAGTTCCAGATTTTCAGGTGTCATCTTTACTCAGGACACAATCAGCAGGCAGTTCTATGCGAAGAGCTCAAAAACAGGTATAACTAAATCCCTTTCTCCATTTTCCCCAATCATTAACTAACTTCCCCAAAAGAGTTCAAGATCTGCTTGATACCTCTTAAGTTTCATCATCTTCATAGCATTTGCTTGGGTGAAGATCTGCTTTACTCAAGGTTGTTCCATACTCTCTCTGAAAAAGGTTCTATCCCCTTGTAATAGCCTAAGCTCTCCTGAACTTAGCGCTTTCTTACCATCTCCATATTAACTACTGACATTATTATTTAGCTCCCTATATTTTCCCATCCCCCTACTAAAAATATGTAAATCATCCCCTATATAGATATCCCTCCCCCTGGTTGAAAAATAACCATAAGTACCCCCGGGAATTACTCAGTTTACCTGAAACTTAGCAAGAACCCTCATGCTACCCCTTCAAACCATATTCCAAATACAATGGACTCCTTCCAGAGTATAGAATTCCTTTTTAGGTTATCGGACCCCTTCCGAAGCCTCAAACGCCTTTCGCACCCACTTACTTACTCCTTCCGATCGCAACAAACCGCTTGCTGACTTCCTTAACACTCCGCAGACCATAGAAAGCCAGATCGCATTGCAAGATCGCAGTTTCCTCTCCATGCAAGTTATGACCCATCCGTCGCCACCCGACGCGATATCGCGATATCGGCGATCGGCGGTCGCAAGCGCCAAATGTCCAATTGAACTAGCTTCCCGTTCCCCACCGATGCGATATTGCAATCGCATCGGAGAAGTTCATCTCATCGCCTTCAGTATCAGCACCCCACCATGTCACTTCTGTACCAGGGACCCACCACAGGCTGACGTCATCCACCGTACTGCTGACGTCAGCAGCCAAAAAGCCGAAAATTCGGGCAGGAAGAGAAATCGCACTTCGGAGCTCCAGAACAAGAAACAGAGGTAGTTTTCGAAGCGCTAATCGCGCATCGCTACGGGAAACAGGCCGTTTCGGGGAATCTTTTGGGAATCTTTTGATTCCTTGGCCCGTTGTGCACCAAAAAAGCCCGAAAATCGCCCGATCGTGCCAAGTTGATCCGGTTTAAAGACAGCAGAGGACCAATGACAGAGTTTAAAATGTATCAGATCAAATCATCAGGTATCAAGCATGTCAAAGAGTATCAGTAGGCAGCGGAGGCCATCAATGTAGCGGCAAAGCGTATCAGTGAAAATCTTAAGCAGCAGCCCGAAGCAGGAGAACATTTAATACCTTCCAGCAAAATCAAAGAAAGAGGGTGAAGCCACTCAAAGCCCTCAAATCATAATCATTGCACATTTAACTCGCACAAAAGCACAATCATCCCAGCAGCACCACATCAAGCCTCCAAGGGCCACATTATAGTCTTTTCTGACTCAGCTTCCTCTAGTGTAGCCAAAAGGACTTACCTGCATTTAATTCCAACAATACTTAGATTTTTGAAGAGCTTTTCTAGCAGACCTGTTTAGGTCAATTGTAATGAATGTCCTTCTGATATTTTGCTTATATATACCACCCTGAACAATGTAGTGAGGGGTTGGTTGGTTGGTAGGTTGGTTAGTTAGTGAGTCGAAGGCATTGCTTAATTTTCTTCCCAGCATTTTCTCCAAGCAGAGACCCGCACTGTAACTATCATACTTTCTATAATTAAATATTGTTGAAAGCGTGGATTTCGAAATTGCTTGATGTGTTCAATTAGCCAAGGAGTGATTACGGAATTCCTGTTCTTCTACATGATTCAATAAGTGTTTCTCTCCTCTGTTAATTTTCATGTTTTTACCACCGTTCCACCTTCTAAATTGCAGGAAAAAAGAATAGCTTAAGATTTGTTTCACTACACCTTAAGTTCAATTTCTGCATTTTTCTATGTTTTCATCAGAAATAGCTATGAGCATGTATACTTAAATGATCTTGTTTACGCTGTTTCTTTCACATATGAATGAGAATTTAGGAATTCTTAGCTGCTCCTAGATCACCATTCATCCATTTCTCCTCTTTTTCAGCATGATGAAATGATTCTCCTTTGCCTTTCATCCCTGATTTCCATCATTCCATCCCTTCGGTAGACTGTTAATTGTATCATGTGTGGCTATCTCTCTCCTTAATTCTCTTGTGATCAATACGCAATAGTAAGCCTTAATCCATGACTCCACGCCTAATGGTTTGAAACTTATCACACCTTACCGTGCCTCTTTGCTGGAGATTTCTACCTTCCATCCAAACCCAAACAAAAAACCCCTGAGCCAAAAGCTAGCCTAAAATCATCAACAAAGTTGAATTAGTTAAAGAGAGAGCTCTCTCTGATTGTAGGTGGGCTAGAACCTGCAATCCAAAGATTGGTTTGTGGTTACCTCGGCCGTATCCCTATAAGGAGCCTAGGGACAACCTGAGTGATAACACTTCAAGTATATGATGATTCCTTTTGGGATGAAGAATGCGTCAATGATATTTTCATGTCTATTCATCATGTTATTCACGAATTTTATTCATAAGTTTCTGGAAGTATACGTCAATGACTGGACATTGTTCGGAATGGTGAAATGCCATGTGGCAAGTCTATGCTTGATGTTAGATACATGCCGACGGTACGCTATTGCACTCAATATGAAGAAATTTGTGTTTTGTGTCCCTTCTGGGATCTTGCTAGGCCATGTGGTATGTAGACAAGGCTTGATGGTAGATCCAGCTAAGATCGTGGTCATAATAAATTTGGAGGTTGTTGGGTTGTGTTATATTCTTTCCACGACTAACCTACGTAGTGAACCGGGGGGTTAGAGGGGGGGTGTGGCCCCCGCTTCGTTGCACCGATTGTGTAGCTGGGGGGTCATAGGGGTGGCGGCAACCCCCCCTGTCCGGGGGGTTTGAGGGGGGTGGGTAGCCCCCCTCTACGGGGTCTAGGGCAGTGTCCCAGGAATTTTTTTTTTTTGGACCCTATATTAGGTTGGGCGAACCTACCTATGGTTTTTCGGTCCATAGTTTTGGATTCGATGGTTTTCGGTCCATGGTATTGGATGCTTCGGCATGTATAAATATGTATTGTAACATTGAAAGGAACATAATGAAAAATCAAGCTGGTAGTCTCGGTTTTGAGATCCAGTGGGAAATCTCTGTTTATATGTGTTTTATGGGTTATGCTCTCGCATTTTTATTTTTCTTGTGATTTAGAATTCGTATGCAGGTAATTTCTGTACGGGGTTAAAACCTACACAAAGTCCTGTGAAAATCATGCTCAGGTATAGGAGTCCACACAATTAGTCAAATCTGAATGGCGGATCTGATTTTTGCAATGGCAACAAAGCCCAAACTGCTAGATCTGGATGGCGGATCTGATGGATCTGATAGATCTGAATGGCGGAACTGATTGTTGCTGCTGTGATAGAACCCCACCTGTGTGATCTGATCTGGCAAAGATGATGTGTGATCCAGAGATAGAGAAGGGAACTATGGTATCCAGGAGTGTCAGGTGCTACAGATCACAATATACATAAGGGTCTGATAGTAGTACTCGGCCCAATATTTCAAGGCACTAACCAAGGAGGATCAACCATGCCCTTAGCTGTACAACCCAACTACCCTATCATATGCGCAAGTAATCTCCCTGAGTGTTGTTCACAGTGTACTGTAGCAACAAGACAGCCGACGGTTTATCTATGGAAAGGTTTCAAAGGAGTCTAGGGGGCTTTCGATATACCCAGAGGGTACTTGGAAGATAGTCTGTGCGTGGTTCTGTCTAATGCGCTACTACTCGAAGGGGTACCCACAGGGGTTACAAGGGAGTCCAACAAGTGTGACCACCTCTTATATTTCTTGTGTGCATGCCTCCCCAAATCCGCAAGTTTATGCACTCAACAACAGATCTGGTGGTTTAAAGACGTCAAAACACGTCTCTAGCCAAATTTTTTTTTTGCTAAAAATTGGAGATCCCACTGGCCCTGGAAAGCACTCTGACATCACTTGTTATGCTCTTAACCTACAAGACGATACCAAAATACCAAATATGCGAAGAAATATACCCAGAACATAGACCAATGAGAAATAACAGCAAGTATTTTATTATTCAAAAAGCAATGTTCACTTGCCTCTTCAAGGGGGCAACCTCCAATAGAGCTGAGCTCAATTACAAAATAAGACATGATGCTCCTCAAGGGGAGTCTCTATTCTCTATATAGGATTCATACATGCAATACCATGGGGGAATACCATTGTTCTTATTAATACCATTTATCTAATACCTGGCCCATTTGCAACTAACTATGGTCCCTTCATTAAATGCAAGTCAACCACTTACAATTATTAATATGGGCTTTATTGACTCTTTACTTAACTATAACTATGAGTTGATCCTATTACATAAATAAGGGGGTTAGGATTGGACACTAACACAAGGCACCATATAGGATGAGCACTCCTCAGTTAACTGCATTTAAATTACAACTGAAGGAGATGCTTGAAAAGGGTTACATAAGATCGAGTGTGGCCTCGTGGGGAACACCAATCTTGTTCATAAATAAAAAAGATGGAACGCTTAGGCTATGGATTGATTATATGTAGTTAAATAAGGTGACCATCAAAATCAAATATCCCTTGCCACATATTGAAGACCTATTTGATCAGTTAAGAGGAGTAGCAGTCTTCTCCAAGATTGATTTGAGATATGGATACCATCAAGTGTGCATTAAGGATGAGGATATCCATAAGGCAACCTTTAGAACAAGGTATGGGAATTATGAACTCGTGGTAGTGCCCTTTGGGCTTACCAATGCACTTGCAACTTTTATGTGCCACATGAATAACATGTTGTACCATTATTTGGATAAGTTTGTCATAGTCTTTTTTGATGATATTTTTTTCTATTCAAGCCTCCAAGGAGGAGAATTAAGAACATCTGGAAGCAGTACTACAATTTCTGAGAGAGCATAAAATTCATGCAAATCTTAGTAAATGTAATTTCTTTTAGTCACAAATTCATTACTTGGGACACATTGTCTCATGTGAGGGAGTAACAACTGATCCAAGTAAGGTTAAGGACATCATGCAATGACCAACACCTAAGAATGTGGTTAAAGTTAGGTCCTTCATGCTACTGATAAACTATTAAAGAAGGTTCATTAAGAACTTCTCTAAGATTGGTCACCCGATTACTACTCTGCAAAATAAAGGAAATAAGTTCGAATGGACGACTGATTATGTTGAGAATTTTGATAAGATAAATCAACTGTTAACTAATGCATCAGTGTTAAGAATATTAGATCCTGAAAAGGATTTCATTGTATGCACAAAAAAATACAAGGAGGGACTTGGTGGAGTCTTGATGTAGGAAGGCCAAGTGTTTTGTTACGAATCAAGAAAGTTAAATAAGCATGAGAAAAATTATGTAACTCATGACCTAGAATTGGCTACCATCATTCACGCCATGTGCAAACACTACCTCCTTAGTAGAAAATTTACTCTAATGACTAATCATGGAGGGATGAAATATTTGTTTGTTCAACCTAAATTAAATGCATGACAATATAGATGGATGGCTATGCTTATCGAGTTTGCATTCGAGATAAAATGCATTAAAGGAAAGGAGAATAGAGTGGTTGAAACACTTAGTAGAACAGTGTGAATAAATCATATAGTATCCATAAGTTCCTATGGGACTGATCTTGAAGAAAATATTAAAAAAGATAAGCAGAAGAACGAAAAGTATCAACAAATTCAAGGAGAAGCTACAACAAGGCTCTCAAGGTAATGAAGGTAAGGACTATTTCTTTATAGAAAAGGGGTTGATTAAATTCAAAAACAAAATTTATGTACCAAATAACAACGACTTGAGGAAACTCACATTAAAGGAGTTGTAACACTTCTATCAGTTGGAGTGATCAAGTGAATACGGTCCTTATTGGGTTTGATATGTTGAAAGACATAGAGTAAGAAATGCAAACCATCCGAAAAAATTAAAAGTGGCACATGATAGATAAAATAAAAGAGCTATGTAGACTATCGTAGAGTTTACAAGGAGTTTCAACTTGGGGAACATGTTTTCTTGCAAGTTAGACCCAAGAAGAGCTCCTTGAAATTTTGTTCATGTGCCAAGTTGGCACTATGGTTTTATGAGCCTTTTGAAGTGCTCATAAGCATAGGGCTAGTGACCTATATGCTAGCTTTTCCTCCATCAATTAGAGTGCATGATGTTTTCCATATTTCATTGCTTAAAATATATGTACATGATGCTAATCATGTAGTTGATTGGTCTATGTTACAGGTAGAACCAGAGGGAGAGTTCCAACCGAAATCTATATGCATCCTAGATCGAAGGTAGCTCATGCTCCAAAATTGAGCAATAGAGCAAGTCAAAGTGTAGAGGAGGCACTTTGGGCCTAAGAAAGCCACATGGAAAATGGATGACCAGATGTGGGAAACATATACTTTCTTATTTGCTGAGTAGAAGCAAATGTAAATACAATGTAAATGTTGTACAAAGTTGTGTATATAAATCTCCATAGTCAATAATGCTTAGGTTAAAGCATGTTTTGTTGTATATGGTTATTTAACACTGAGGATGGTGCCCCCCCCAAGGGGGAGGGGAATGTGACACCCTTGGTTAATATTTTTCATTTAAAATAAAATTGTAATTAATTAAAGGTTGAGAGAAGGGACACAGATTCCAGATTGCTTGGGGATGGATATTTCTTAAGGAACGAGTTGTTTTAAATAGTAGTCATAATTGGAAGAGTGGTTTTAATTGGGATGAACAAGAAATAAATTTAACTAAACAGAAGAGGATATGTATACATGTCCTTTAAGCCCCAAAAATAAGCAAGAAGACGACAAAATATTAAAGGTAGCATGGGTTGCACTGTTAAAAATATGCAACTGCAGTCAAATTCCACTTTGGAATACTAATTTGATGGAGATGATGATGACATTGAGTTCATATTTTTGATAGGACCAAAATCAACCTAAATATCACCTTGCTCAGACAAGAAGAAGTTGGTTTTGATTTTGTGCAACCACTAATGGATATTGGATTAGGTCGGTTTCACTCTCATGCACACTTGGACAGGTCAATGTCAACAACAAATGGACATTTTTGGACACCCTTAGAAGCATATAAATACAAGTGACATAGAATCTCATTTGGACATCATTACATCAAGAATCTTCTTCTCTTCTATCTGATTTGGTTCGACAAATTGGGGAAGGAAAAGTTCGTACAAGGGTCTAAAGTCACAGATTTGAAGTTTGCACAAAATTATGGTTTCTGTTCCGGACGCACGAATAACACTAGGAAATTTTGTCCATAGATGCATGCACTCTAAGGAAAAGGTAGTGTCCAGGGAGATACATACACACACACACACTAACCTAAAAGGATCATCCAGAGGTTTGACTACAGTTGACCATCATTTGAAGTTTTCTGAAGTTATCTGAAGTCTGAATAAAGTTGTGTCTAATATATTCTGCCACTGTAAACTGGTTTTTGAAGTTGTTGGGTTGTATTGTTGATAATATTGTATTGGGCTCATTGTACTCTCTACTAAACATTTTATGACAACCTAATAAAAGAAGAATTTAAAAGGGTGTCCACCTCAGTGGGGTTTTTCCCTAGTCTTTGACCAAATTTGGTGTCTCCTATTGATGTGTTGTGTATTATTTGTAATTACATATATTTTTCTATATTCAATTAATGTTGATGAATATAAATCCTAATTGCAATTGGAAATATTGCTAATTGAAGTTTGGAATTGGGCTAAAGTAATTGATACAACATAGGACAATCTGAAAATTAACATGGTATCAAAGCTAAGGTGAAAGAACTAATCTATTTAAATTCAAGATTATTTCCTATTTCAAGAGTGATGAGAAGTTGGGTGACTCATCTAATTTTTCTGCATGGAAAGTTAGGTTGGAGATAAGAGCAAATAACAATGAAAGTTAGGCTCGGGTACCTTTACTCATCTTGTTAAAGGTTTTGGATCTGTCAAATTTCATTTGAATTCTGGGGAATCTATTGTACTAAATGATGTAAAGTATGTGCCTAGCTTAAAGAATAATTTGGTATCAATATCTACATTGGAAGACAAAGGGATGAGTGTTTTTTTCATCAAAGGAAAGGTTCCTACTTGGCTTGTTGGATCACCTATGAGAGATGCATTCACTTTGGGAACAAGATATGAAAGACTCTAAAGGGTCATTGGAAGACCACTACTAGCATTGGTTCATAATACAAATCATGTAAGAAAATTATGGCACCGAAGGATGGCTCATATTCATTATGATGCTCTTCCAAAATTGGAGAACTTGGTCTAAGGGATTCCAAAGGTTCAAGCTCAACATGATGGAGTATGTCCAGGATATGCTAGTGGAAAAATGACAAGGGGAACATTCCACTCTAGTGAAAACAAGACCACTGACATCCTCCATCTCATTCATTCTAACATATGTGGATTGATGCCCATGCACTCTATTAGTGGATATCTCTACTACATCACATTCATTGATTACTTTTCAAGGAATACATGGATATACTATTTGAAGCATAATGATGAAGCCTTCGAAACATTTAAGGAGTTCAAAGCATTGGTTTCAAATCAAGTAGGGAAGAAGATCAATATATTCAGGTTCAATAATGGTGGAGAATACATGTCAAATGAATTCATTGACTTTTGCAAAAATGAAGGTGTCAAAAAGGAACAAATTGGAAGCTACAAGAAGAAAAGGTATGTTTTTTGGGGTATTATGAAAATTCTAAAGCATTTATAATATATATTCCTGGTCAAAATAAGGTCAAACTTAGCAGGGATGTTACATTCAATGAATATGTCGTTCTTGGAAATGCAAGAGACATTCCTCCACCTCCTCCTCCTGAGAAAAATGGTGATATGGATGTCTTGGATGGCTCGTTCATGCCCGAATCCGAGACTGGTATTGTTGATGATCCCATGGATCCCATGGGTCCCGTCGATTCTCCTCCTAGT
The DNA here is from genome assembly GCA_000404065.3 of Pinus taeda. Taxonomy (NCBI): domain Eukaryota; kingdom Viridiplantae; phylum Streptophyta; class Pinopsida; order Pinales; family Pinaceae; genus Pinus; species Pinus taeda. The sequence continues at coordinate 13,598 of APFE030750790.1, read as the reverse complement.
AATCCTCCTACTAGGAAGAGACCATTTTGGTTCCATGACACCATTTAGGATGATGATAGTCATGTGCTCGTCTAAAGATCATTTAGAGAAAGGAAGAAGCCATGAAGGTACTAAGGAGACATGTTGTAGCCATCAGCACTATGATTCAAGAAAAACCTTCCACATTCAAAGAATATGTAAAAGAACAAGTTTGGAAAGATGTTATAGTTGAGGAATATGAATCTATTATGAAGAATGATGTATGGATGTTGTGCCGAGACTGAAGGGAAAATCCGTGGTAACTTCGAAGTGGATATTCAAGATTAAGCATGGAATTGATGGAAGCATTGAAAAATACAAGGTGAGGTTCGTGGCTCGAGGATTCTCCCATAAAGAGGGAGAAGATTATGATGATATATTTGCACCTATGGCTTGATATACAACCATTTGTTCGATAGTTTCTCTTGTTGCAAGTCAAGGATTGACCCTTCATCAGATGGACATAAATACCACATTCCTCCATGGCATGCTACAAGAAGAAGTATATGTTGAACAACCACATGGATTTGAAGTAGAAGATCGAAAGACACACATTCGTAGATTGAAGAAGGAATTTTATGGTTTGATGCAACCCCCAAAAGCATAGTACACCCGCATAGACAGTTATTTGGTGAAGTTGGGGTTCATAAGAAACAATGTCGATCCCAACCTCTACTTCAAGGTAGTCCAAGGTATGTCGCTGATTTTGGTTTTATATGTTGACGCTATGTTCTTCACAGGTAGTGAGCCTCTAATGATCGAGTGTAAGAGGGAATCCTTTGAATTTGAAATGAAGGACCTTGGACTCATACACTATTTTATATGCCTTGAGGTGTTGCAAAGGGCCGGTGATATTTTCCTTTCACAAGGAAAATACATTGTGAAGTTGTTGGAAAGACTTGAAATGATATAATGTAAGGCCCTATCCACACTGATGGAAATGAACTTAAAAAAGTTATGTGGAGAAGTTTCAGGAACCGATTTGGAGAATCCATCCAAGTATGACAATTGATTTGGGCTCTAATGTTCCTTGTGAACACCCATCTAGACATATGTTATGCAGTGAACATGTTGATTCAATTCATGACTGAGCCTCTCCATGCACATTGGACTACTGCCGAACACATTTTGAGATATTTGCAGGGGACGATTACACTTGGTCTAAGATACTTTACTAGAGATGTTCAACTTCATGGATACACTAATGTTGACTGGGCAGAAAATGTTATCAACATAAAGAGTATGTCAGGATGTTGTTTTAGTCTTGGATCTACCATGATATCTTGGATGAGCAGGAAGCAGAAGTCTGTAGCATTCAGTACCATTGAGGTAGATTATATTTCCCCTAACATGGCTAGTTGTGAAGCAGTTTAGTTGAGGAAGCTCTTTGGAAAGATATTTGTGTAGCTCCTAGACACTATCGTGATATATTGTGACAACAAGAGTGGGATGCGTCTGACAGAGAATCCCATGTTCCATGACAAGTCCAAGAACATAGATATCTGATACCACTTCATTTTTGATATGGTACATAGAGGATTCGTTCGACTCCATCACATATCAAAAGATGAGCAAACTACAAATATTCTCACCAAGGCTTTGCTAAAAGAGAAGTTCTTGGAATTCAGGGAGAAGATTGGGTTGATGGATGTGACCCCTCCTGATAAGGGTCACCACTGATTGAGGACACTAAGCCATACTCTTCCCCCATGTTTGAGTTCCCATTGTGAGGAATTGAGATAGAGGGCTCATGGGGTTGAGGGAACTCTAGATAATAGGGTATCACCCCTATCTATTACCAATAAGATTAGAGTAGTAGCTCACCCTATCTTGGTCTTTGTAGAGTATACCCTAGTTGGCATCATACCCATAAGTTGGGCTTGTTTGGATTCTCCCTCCCTGTCTGAATAATGGGTGAGGAGGCTTGGGGGCATGAGATCCTTGCCTTTGGTAAGTCAAGTATCTTGCCCAAGCTAGGATTTTGATGCAGGGGTTCTACCACATGAATCTTAAGGGTAATTTTTGGGAAGATCAACAAAAAATAGGACTTTAGTAGTAGTTCCCCTACATCACCTATTTCTTGATATGGGGTTGAAGTAGTAGCTCCCCCCATGAGATTTATGGGTAGTATCTTGATGAAAAATATTTACGGGTAGTATCCCAATGACATATATTTTTGGGTAGTATCCCGTTGACAGATATTTTGGGTAGTATCCCGCTGATATAGATTCCAGGCTGTATCCCAACCTTCTTCTTTATATTCAAGAATGTTTCAACAAATAGAGTTGAGAATATTTGTACACATGATGACAAGATGACACATTGATCAATGGACAAGTTTTATAGGTGGAATTCTCCCTAGCTGAGAGGGAGTGTTAAAAATATGAAACTATGGTCAAATTCCACTTTGGACTACTCAGTTGATGGAGATGATGATGGCATTGATTTACCCTTTTTGAGAGGACAAAAATCGACCTAAATATCACCTCGTTTGGACAAGAAGAAGTTGGCTTTTGATTTTGTGCACTCACTAATGGATATTGGATTAGGTTGGCTTCACTCTCATGCACACTTGGACAGGTCAGCCTCAACATCAATGGACATTGTTGGACACCCCTAAAAGCCTATAAATATAAGTGACCTAGAAGCTCATTTGGACATCATCACATCAAGCATATTCTTCTCTTATATCTGATTTGGTTTGACACATTGGCGAAGGAAAATGTCATATAAGGGTATGAAGTCACAGATTTGAAGTTCACACAAAATTAGGGTTTTTGTTCCAGACGCACACACAAAAATAGGAAATTTAATCCACATATGCATGAATTCTAAGGCTAAGGTAATGTTCAGGGAGATACAAACTCACACACACTAACCTGAAGGGAGTGTCCATGATTTTTACTACAATTGACCATCATCCAAAGTTTTCTAAAGCTGTCTGAAGTCTCAATCAAGTTGTCTCTGATATATTTTTCCATTATAAACTATTTTATGAAGTTGTTGGGTTGTATTTCTAATCATATTGTATTGGGCTCATTGTACTCTCTTCTGAAAATTTTATGACAGTCTAATAAAAGAAGAATTTCAAAGGGTTTTCCCCCTAGTGGGGTTTTTCCCTGGTCTTTGACCAAATTTGGTGTCTCTTGTTGATGTGATGATTGTCTTCTTTGTCATTGCATATATTGTTCTATCTTCAATTGTTGTTTATGAATGGAAAGAATAATTGTAATTGGAGATATTTCTAATTGAAGTTTGGAATTGGGCTAAAGTAATTGATACATCATAGAACAATCTGAAAATTAACATTGTCCTAGGTAGTTGACTTGCGTGGAGCTAGGAAGGAGACAAATGTTTAGACAAATTTGGGGGGAAAACACACACACATCGTACATGATGCACATACGTATAGGGAATGGAGAATAGATTCTTCGAGATTCTCTCCCTCACATGTAGAAATAATTGGAAGAAGGAACACATTTTAATTAACCTCTCATGTGTATGCATAGGTAGAAGAAGAGAAGACATAAGAAAAATTCCTCCATGTGTGGAGTGAGAAAACAAAAAGCAAGCTTTCGAGAGATAGGAACTAGCTAAAGAACCCTCACTGAGAATTGTTAGGTAAAATAACTATAGAGAGTAGTGGCTTGCCTATAATGCTAAAGAACCCACTAGAAGTTGGTGGATTGATGAACATATCGGTCTAGGAAGAGTCACTCAGGTGTTGGTGAGGGTTGTTGAACCACCAGGAGTTTCCTTGGGGCTAAAACTATGGTGCTTGACTCACTTAAGAACCACTTGGAGAGGTGACCTCTTTACCCATCAATAGTTTATCCGCTGATGAACCTTCCTTGATGTGGACTTTCTTCTATTGAAAGAGAGAAAAAAATATCTATGCTGAGGTATCCTAGCATGTATGTTATTTATGTTTCAAAAGACTGAATGAAAACATGTCCAATTGGTGGATGAAGGTAGTGTGACATCATGGTATATGGTTTCAACTATTATGTTGGTTGAAAATTCCTCTTAAGAATAACTCCACCTCAAGCATTGGAATCTAGCTCAGGGGTGATTGCTGCAAATAATAATGGTTGTAGCTTGTCTATGGTTGGGTGGAGAGTTAGAGTCCCACTCTCAGTCGGAAAATCATTTTGCTACATAAGGCAAGTGTTTATCTGTTCTCCTTGTTTAGACATTCCGTACATATGTTTTTCATTGGTTGAATGAGGTGTTTGTGATGTGGAATTATGAATCCACTTGTGAAAGAGGAATGCCAATGATCCATGTAATGATTTTCAAGGAAGATTTTCTTTCTTGAGAATAATTCTAGACTATATTGTAACCTTAATAACTGGTTAGATGCATAGGGGAAATTTCTTGTTAAAAATATTCCTATGTTTATCCTGAGATGGAAATTTAGTCCATTGTGTGTATGCAACCCTTTCATATGAATAAATATGTGAATATATGCTTTGGGCTATGTTTTTTCCATTTAAGCTCAGAAGAGATAACATTGTGTGTGTGTGTGTGTGTATATACACATCTTCGTGATCACGTGTGTACAAAATCCTATGGCCATGGCTGAGTTTCATTTAATATCAAGAGGGATGGGCCGTAAAATCCCGTGTATACCCTTGTATAACATTGACTATAGATTGAACGTCTGAGCAAAGGCCTTGTATATTTAATAAGCGATCGCTAAGTGCAAGGCTAGAATTATTTTAAGCCCAAAGCATAAGATGTCGAGAGGAAATGGCTTAACCCTCCTCAACCCTGTGACCCACATAAAGAAAAATGCTTGAGCAAGGGAGATATGGAACCTCAGAGGACAAACATCCACGATTGTTGGATTAAACCCAATGCAATATCCTCGAAAGATCCAAAGGGAGAACCAAGAAGAACTTATGGGATCGAATCCTTGGGATGAGATGGCACTAGGGATGGTGGAACCCATAGTCATGGGACAAGTGGCAAGGAAGGTGTCATGTAGGGGGAAATCATCCTTATGTGAGGGACCCATGACGTCACACAGGCCCCAAATATTTTGAATGAAGGGCATGGTATAATGCTTGAGATACAAGTCCTAGGGTGATGTGGTCGTCGTGGACCCAATCAATGGATACCTATCACTATTAGTATGATGGGGGTGTAAGTCAGATGGGAAGGGACATGTTGTGTGGTCCACGTAATCTTAATGGTTCAAATGCAAGGTACCCCAAACCTTTTCAGAGGAGTGTTGAGGGAAATCCCCAAGATTTTATTCTCGAGGTTAGGTGGCATTGCGTGCCCATCTATAATGGAGTGGGAACTATGGGTTTTTATTTATGCTCATGTATGAATTGGGTCCCATAAGACATAGAAAGGCATAGCTGAGTTGGAAACTTGGGGAAAGTCTGCCACGTGGGTGGTGTCGTGGCCATAGAAAGGCATGTGCCTATGTGTTATATATTTATATTTCTATATTTTATGTCCATCATATGTTGGACCTCGTAAATGGGTCTAATGAATATGAATGGTTTGACAACGACCATGTGGAATGTGACTTGGAAACCCACTTGGGTGCCACATGGGGACTATTTGGGCACCACAAGATAGGCTTGATGATGTGGCACTTTTTGATTGGACAAGTCTCTAATAGGCCATATTTTTTTGATCAGGATGTTAGGTTGAAGCAAATTTTATATTGTTGGAAAGGGCTCGATGAGACGAACAAAACAATGCCATCTATTTTACGTTTTGAATAAGATGTGAGATGTCAATAAATTTTAGACCCTATTTCCATAATTGGACCTTGGATATTAGGTTAACATAGTAATCACCTCCCCTTAACCTTAGTTAGGGTTGGGGATAGTAGTGGGTATGTTACATAATCAAAGACAATGTGATGAAACCAAAGCCTTGATAATTGTTTAACGCTCCTCTATTAAAAGAAACACTAAGGGAGTCTACCATCAAATCAAAGGGGTTATGTCTTTTGAAATTAAGTTGTGGTGCTTATTCTTCCCCATTAGGGTTAATTCCCTCGTTAGATCCACATGCCAAGGGAAATTTTCTTCGCCTGATTGAGCTTCCAATGTGTATGACATAGTTTTTTCCATGTGGGGCTCTGAAAATACACTTGGGAGATACAATTCTTATCACCATTACAAATTTCAAGGTGGCTAGGTTAGCTCACAAATGTCATTTTGTGTGGGCCCAGGTCCTGTCACTGTTGTAGTATATAAGTGGTGTTCTAGGGTGCCATGGATGCTCACTAGGTCATACTATATACTAGTCCTCCAATGGGTCATCTACAAAATTAACGAGATCATCATATATTTTCACTAAGGAGGGTTTATGGGCCCAAAAACAAACTTAGAAACCCTTATTTGAAACTCTATTGTGGAAACCCTAGTGTTTTACTCCATGAATTAACTATTCAGAGAGGATTCTTTTGCTCAATTAAAATTATCAATTCATTAAACAATTGCTCTAATGAAGAATATATTCATTAAATAAATACGATAATGAAGAATCCTACATGGAAGACTGTACACTTGGCATTGCTCTCCTGGAATCTACCGATTCTGTTAAGCCCCTAGGAATACACAAGTTCCAATTCTATGCTTTGAACTGATATGTGGAATAAGAATTCATAGTTATATGAAGATGTTTTGTAGTTTATCCTTTGCGAAAAGTTTCACCCTTTCAGGGGGATAACTTCTAGTTCCCATCTAGCCAAGAAAAGTGAAAGACTACTTCATGAACCAATAAGCCTTGAATCAACAAATGATATTTTCCTTAGACTCATTGATATGCTATTGACTCTTGTGGAATCAATAACTCAAGCTAAAGATGACAAATAAAGACTCTACATCCAATACTAAGGCATTTCATTCCATACTACACAAAATCAAGAGTAAGGAATGAACCTCAAACCAAATATAGTTTGCTAGAGTTTGCGCTCCTACTAAGGCAGTGGAATATCCTTCAATTAGGTGTGGAGGCAAGCAACAAATCCCATATCCAAATATTTAGATTAATATGAACTTAAAGCATCCACTTTGATCAATCAACCATAAGTGGTGGATGATGTATTAGTTTCAACTTTTATGCACGAATCATATCCAATTGACGTATTTGAATAAGTTTTTGCAACAAATCTAGTTGAAACATGATCTTCCTGTAATAACCTAAAATATTTTAATCAAGTTTCAAATACTAGTTAATATTGGATACATAAATATTGAAAGAAACTATTGTACAAAAAGTAAAAAACATAAGCCGAGAGGCTAGATGAAGCATCAATTATCCGATGAAGTGATTGAGGCCGGATCCAGGGTGGTTGTCTCTATTGGAGCTTGAGGCTTAACTCCGCATTGTAGATGATGCTATATGTGGGAAAAATGGGTATCCATGATGACAAGACAAGAGATTTGGTGGCATTAGAATCGTTTAATTTCATTAATATAAGAGATAATGTAAATGTGGTCCTCATGATTTTCCTTCAGGACTTGCCAAGGAGCATCTTCATTTGTGGAAATGGAGGGTTTAATGGAATTAAGATATTGGCTTTGTTGTTCTCTAGTATGACCACGGTCTATAACCCAATTGGATATTTCATCTTGGCATAATTATAGTATTCTTGGAAATCATTTGTTGTTAAGGTTTTGAGTTGGAAAATCTCCTCTTGGATTTTCGGAGGGGTGGAGGAATTGAATATGGCCGTAACATGCTGAGCCCAAGATTGAGCACAAGGACGAACTTGAGGACCTCTTCCTCAAGGCCCTTGATGACATTACATTCGTTGGCATGGAATGGTAATTAGAGATAAGAGATGACCAATTAAAGATGTCCTCCACTAGAAGGGAAAACTGATGAACAAGTTAATGGTATCCATGAGAGTATGAACATAAATTTAACACTCAACTGCCAAAAAGGTCTAGAACTTTGATTAGAAAGTTGTGACAGAGGATGAAAAAATAAATAGAAGCTCCAGGTAGGGTATAACAATCATAGAATCTTGGGCACGTCAATTAAAATACATGGCACCAAGACACTTTATAAACCATGAACCATAGTCCACCATACAAAGACTAAGAATCTAAAAAAGTTGTAGAGATTGGACATAAAACCCCACAATGGTCATCCCATCAGGCTTCAAAATGTTGTAAATGAAGGTAAAATCATTGAGAGTCACTTCCTATTTTGGATCTGCCCCTTTCTATCACCGCTATTGATGCTCCAATGGTTGCCTCATTAGTCGTTATCACTCTGCTCCATGCTCGAAGGATCAACACTAGGCGTGTGTATTGAAGGGTAGCTTCCAGGGAACCAAAACCTTCGTGCAATTGAGTTCTCACATAGCTAGTTCCATGGGAGGGATATCCCACTTGCAACAAGAGTGAGCCACATGGATTGAAAAAGAACACAGAGCTACGAAAAAGGGACAAGAATTACACAAAGCCTGCATTGTGGGGGAAATATCACAAAGGTTGGAGAAGAACACATCGCACAAAAAATGGGTCGAGAGTTCATAGACAAAATAAGGGATGTCATTTTAATATGAAGGGAATGTATGACACTTTACATGTGTGGTTGCATGGGGCAGGATAGCCACACCATCCCTCCTCTTAAACGCAATGGGAGATGACAAGATGATAGGTTCCCCTCCTCCATTAAAACATATCCCAACAACTCGCTCAAAGATTTAATTTCTATATTTTAAATATAAATAAATTTATCAATTCTATTTTATTTTATTTTTTCATATATATTTATATAAATATAAATTAAAATAAACTTATATTAGTAATTTTAGTTTATATTTATTTAGTGTTTCACATTGTAATTTATAATTATTTAAACTCGACCCTAGATGTTGAATTTTAATGTGAAAAAGCTAACCTTCATGGGAAAACTTTATGATGAATCCCCTATAATCATTTATAAATCCTTTACTAAAATAAATCAAGTAGATTCCATGTGAATTTCAATAAACACACACCTTGATCAAATACTTTGATTAATGTGTCCATAAAATATGAAATTAAAATGACTACTTAAGATGTATCGTCTTAACTATTGAAATATGCCAATTCTAAAAGCCTGTCATCAGACATTAACTTTATATACTATAAAATTGTATAAAAAATGTTGTATGAATAAGTGTCATATGAAGTGAATTATAGTTTTTTGGGCATGTGTTATTGATAAACCATGGTATTGTCCCATGGTATTTTTTGGGTCCTTCGTTTTTGGTAATAGATTTGGTAAATTTTGGTTGAAAAAGAGTTGTGGAGAATATCACAGAAGTGGTGAGATAAGTGGTCAAAATATCCAAAACCTAAGGAAAAATCCGTGAAAAGGAGGTTAAAATCAGTTACCTTGGAACTCACAAAAGACGTGAAAGGAGGATAGTTGTGCTGGATTTTGAAAGGATCAAAGGTGATAAGGACCAAAACACTCAGATTTTGTCAACATGGACTAGATCAAGTGAGAGGGATGAAGGGAGGAAATCTATAAAAGGATAAAGGAAAGAATATAGAATAGAGAATTTTTAATGTATGCCAGAATGTTGTCGGTGTGAATTTATGAACAAATTGTTGTCTTTCCATTGTATTCATGTGTTAAACCCTATGTGTTGGCTTGATATTTATTTAGGATCTCGACGCATCTTGATGTAGAGCCATAATGTATTGTAATTATCTGGTTGATAGTAAAAGAAGTGTTGCAGGGAATGATTATGTGTATTTATGTTAGAATGAATGGTTGATTGGTTTCCTATTAAAATATTTGAGATTATGGTTCTAGATGTGTTTTGTTGTTTCCTACTGGAAAGTGTTTCTATTCGATTATTGAATGAACTGAAGGCATTACTATAATGTCAAATATAATATACATGAAACAAATTGTTTGAATGTTAAATCCTCTCTTGGTCCTGTTCTATGATCCCTTATTATTTTCTAAGGCTAGGCACACATTGGGTGAGATGATTCTATTCCCAGGAGAAGTGAAAATGTTGGTGATGTGCTACACTACGACAAAAATATTTGTTGGCACCCTATGTCCAAAACCAAGGTCTTCCTTATTAAATTCTGCTCCAACAAATGGTTCCATTGCTATGACTTGAGTATTTTTAAGGGTTCTATATCATGGCATCAAGGATTCTTAGAGGAGATATTCACAACAAGCACAATTGCGAGAAAAGAATTTGGAATGGGTAAAGGATGAGGTTTTGTATGCATAACTCACCTGTAACCAATATGAAATACTCAGGTGTAAATTTCCTAAAGAGCTTCATAGCTGGTTGAGTTTGGTACAGAAGAAAGTAGGAGCTAGTTGAGTTGCATAGACTAGACACTAAGCTAAATAAATTTGTTGACTTTTGTGTATAAGCGATTCTGGAGAGTTATATTATTGAATTTGTTGTGGAAGATCATTTACCTTTTTGTAAAGATAAAGAAGTGTTCAAGTGTGGGTTGTGGGGGAGATTTCTAGAAGAAATCCCTCTGTGGATTAAAATTTTGATGGTGGAAGAAAACCTATTGTTGTTTTAAGAACACACTATGGCAGCTTAAAGCTCTAAGTACCAGCGTTAGGACCTAGGGGAGAGATTTTGTTAGGATATTTCGACACATAGGAAATAGTTAAGTATAACTTGGTTTAGTGTAAATTTAGGTAAAGTGTGTTTCTTTACTATGTACTTTTGTAACTTACAATCCGACAGTCACGATATGTTCTAGACATTAAGTGATCCGACGGTTCATTCTCTCCTTGGTATACCGACACTTGATTCGTGGCTTAACACCTGATTGGTCCATGATCTCTATTTAAAGAGTATGGAGGGTCATTTGTAACATGACCATTCATGAGAGAAGCTTATGTAAATTTTCTTTCTTTTATTAATAAATTTCCTGAAGTGGCCGTGTTGGCTTAGGCTATGGATTGTTTCCCTCTTTGAGAGTTTTAACCATGTCAAAAATATTGGTGTATTGATCTGTGATTTGTTTGTGAGTGGTGTCCTCTGGTGTTCTATCTAAGGAACTTATCCTGTAAATTCCTACATGGTATTAGAGCTATTTGAGGGCCACATCCGTTGGTGATCCAAATCGGAAGCCAATACCATTGCATCTGACTGTTGTTTCCTAGATCTACTATTTCTAACGTTTTCAGGCTGAGAGGACTGCTCTATTGTGTTAGGAGCATCTGTTCCAGTGAGGAACCCCTTTCACACGAAAAGTTTTATGGTATCCCTAGCTACGTCATTTTTAGGATTTGGAGGTATACAGTCTTTATTTACATTTTTAGTTATTCATCTCTTTGTTTATTTCGGTTTATTTATCACTCTGTTTTTTTATTACCGGATCTATACCTTTCATTTCTGCATATGCTCTTTGCCCCATGACTTTATACGATTTGGGAAAGTTAGAAATAGAAAGGAAGGATTTTTCTCATTCGTATGCTCTTTTCTGCTACACCTTAGTGTGATCTCGGAAAATCAGAAACATTGAGGAAAATATTTAGTTTCTGACAAGAACTAACTTCAAGCCATAAGGTTTGGTTTTTTTTGGTATGTCTGTGTTGGGTTGTGTGGTTTTTTTTTGTAGGGAAAAAGAACATTTTCAAGTAAGCACACACCCAAAACAAAACAAAACAAAAAACAAAAAGCAAAAAAGCAAAAAAACCTTCCTCTTTTCCAAAAATTACTAACTTTTTAAACTAGCTCACTTGGTCCAAAGTGTTGAGTCCCAAACCTGCACTTCCCTATATACACTTTCAGCCTTCTTTTTCCATTTACTTCATCCACTCAGCTGTCAAATCATTGCATATTAGGCTAAAAAGAGCTTATGAAATGGTTTCCTAACTATGTTTCTGACTGTTGTTTGGTTTAGATTTTTTGTTCAACAGCTGCGGAAGCTTGTCACTTTCTGCAGCCAGCCTGAGTTTCCGCAGCCATTTTGTCAAAAGCTATGCTACATGTGTCCAATGGAGAAACCAGCCACATGGGCAGGATGCAAGCAACGTGTACATGGAGTGTGTCCTCTCACATCAGCCAAATCACTCATAAACAGTCATGGTCAACGATGGTCAAAGGAAGGGCCAAATGAGGAATTTTGCGGTGGCACGACTCTGATTTGGCACACGTGAAGGATTGTGTGGCACGATCCTTCATTCTTGGAGGTACTGGCACAACTGTCGACCAGCCTGCGAACCGAATCAAGCAGCCACCACTCCATGAACTCAACTACTGTAATGACCATCACGCTAAATCTCAAGCCATGGAGATTTAGGTGTCTCTTGGCAACACAAATCTAGGAATTAGTTATTAACATTTGCACTTACAAATAACGCGTTGATATACGCTGAACAGTTAGTCTGGAAGTTGTAATTTTGACTGTTGTTTCATCCCATTGTGTTGTATTTTCCTTTACTTTATTTCTGCAATTCAATACATGAGAAGACAACGTTCCTGAATCCAATTTGTGAATAAGTAGTTTGTTGGCTGAGGTGACAGAGGGCCCCTGTACACCAAAGCTTGTATAGTTTCTTACTTGCTTTTGTTTACTGCTTTTTGTAGTCATTACTTGTACATATTTTATGTTGTTATAATGTTCATCACTGTCCATATTTCATGTTCTCTTCATAACTATTAAGCTGATCAGTGTTTCCTTTACAGGTTTTTTGTAGGCAGCCCGAGCACATTTACATGTTTTTGATAGCTACTAACATGAGATCATCTTGTCCTTTCTGCTGATTTTTATTCATTAAGTTTAATTCTAGCATTGTCACTTCTTTCAAGTTTTGTTTTTCTTGATTACTTTTATGCCATTTAGACATCATATTACTTACTTGTTTATGATTTCCTTTGTATAGCCAAGCGACTCAATTAGTAAGGAATCAGAATATTACTTGAAGTAGTGTGATCTAGTTTGCTTTCCTGCAAGTTAGAGATTGAATTACTTATGTCATTTTCAAGAGTTGAAATATGAATGAGTAGTTAAATCTTAGTTTCCTTTTATGCAATTTAATTTCCTGCAATTTAGATATCATAACACTCAGCTTGTTTATGATCACTTCCTATCGTTGGACTGAATCGAAAGGTGAAGGGTCAGAATATAGGTTGAAGTAGTGTGATTTAGTTGCTTTACTTTCAGTCTTTGAGTTGCTTTAAGTTCAGATTTTATTTTCTTTTTCACACAACAGTAAGGATACTGGGCCATTGTCACTAGTTCATTGTTTTGATGCATTTACTTCTTTTTGAGAATTGATTTCATTACAGTCAGTTTAAAAACTTTCTTTTTGAACTTTTAAGGTTGGAAAATCATTGTAAAAAATCATCATTATCACTCACACTTAATTTTCAATTTCGCCATCTCACACTAGGGAATCCACAGAAGATAAACCCAAAAACAAACTAAAAACTCAAAAACGACAAAAGACTAAGGAAAAGGTTATCTTGCACATACAATGCACTTCATTTCATTAGTTTACGACTCCCGGATTGACATTTTAAATAGCAATTTAGGACATACTAAATTGACTAAACATTTTGGCGCCGTTGCTGGGGAAGTGAAACTAGGTAGCCAATTTCTTAAAAA
>APFE030750783.1:2867-40509 GCA_000404065.3 Pinus taeda | reverse complement strand
TGCTGCTATTCTTCCATAATTCTTAACAAACTTGCGATAATACCCTGTCAACCCGAGAAATCCTCGTAGATGCTTTAGGATGTGGGGATTTTCCATTCCTTAATGGCTTTAATTTTGCTAGGGTCTACCTTAACTCCTTCATGAGATACAATATGACCCAGATATTCCACCTCTTGTACTCCAAAGAAACATTTGGATCTTTTGCATATAATTGTTTCTCCTCCAATAGTTGTAGCACCCTGTCAACATGTTCAACATGATCCTTCCAAGACTTGTTGTAGATTAGTATATCATCAAAAAATATTAACACAAATTTTCTAAGGAATGGTTTGAACATTGAATTCATCAACCCTTGAAATGTTGAAGGTGCATTGGTAAGGCCAAAAGGCATGACCAAAAATTCATAATGACCCTCATGAGTTTTAAATGTTTTTTTTGGAATGTCTTCAGTCCTCATTCTGATTTGATGATATCCTGAACGAAGATCCAACTTGGTGAAGTAAATTGATCCACGCAATTCATCTAGTAATTCATCAATGATAGGAATGGGAAACTTATCTTTAATAGCGAGCTTTTTGAACTCCCTATAATCCGGACACATGTGCCATGATCCATCCTTTTTGTGCACCAATACTACTGGAGCAGAGAAAGAAATTTGACTCGGTTGAATTATACCAGCCTCTAGCATTTCTGCAACCATATGTTCAATTTCACTCTTTTGGACATAGGGATATTTGTATGGCCTAATGTTTGGAGGAACACTTCCTGGAATTAGATGAATAGCATGATCATGTTCACGCATAGGTGGGAGACCTTTAGGAGTCTCAAATACCTTGGAATGATTATCCAGGAATTTTTGGACATCTAGAGAAATAGATGATTCCGATGTGGAAACATCTAGCGAACATAATTGTGCAATTACACCTCTTTGTTCCTTTTTTAGAAGCTTTGTCATACCATTAGAGCTTATTTTCTTTCCTGGTTTCCCTGCAATACCCCTTAATTCAACTTCCTTTCCTTCCACAGAAAATTTGATGAAAAGTTCTTGAAAATTAAAAGCTATTGTACCCAAGGATTGTAGCCATTGGACTCCTAATACAACATCAGCACCTCCCATTGGAATGGAAAGCATTGGGCTAGTCAATACATCTTCTCCCATGGATAGCTTGATATTATGGCACTTTCCAGAGAAATTTATTGTTCCTCCATTTGCAACCATCACTTGACACTCTGTTGCTGGATATAAGAAGCAATTCAATTCTTTTGCTACCTTACAATGAATAAAATTGTGAGTACTTCCTGAATCAATCAACACTATTACCTTTTTCTTCTTGATTTGTCCTTCTATCTTGATGTTTTGAGGAGTGGTAATTCCCGCCAATGCATTACAAGATATGGTCGGATTTATTTGTTCTTCATCTAGGCTTTGTTCCTGGAGTATATCCTCTTCTTTTGAACTTTCTTGCTCCTTTTCTTCTTCCTCTTCACAATCTATGTAGAATAATTTCTTCTCAGCACACTTATGACCTTTAGTGTATTTGTTATCACAATTGTAACAAAGCCATTTTACTCTTTTTTCTTCCAATTTTTGTGGTGTCAACCTTATAGGTCGTGGAAGACTAGGGGCAACAACACTTCCATCTTTATAGTTGTGAGTGGTATGCTTCCTGGGTGCCATAATTTTGCTTTCCATTTTTCTTGCTAACCTGAATGCCTTCTCTAATGAATCAGGTTCCCAAAGGCGAACATCATTTGGATATTATCCTTTAAAGTCCCCATGAACACATCAATCCTATGCTCCTCTGGAATAATTTTTACCCTTATGTTCAATTTTTGGAACTCCTCAATGTGCTCCATTATTGAACCCTTTTGTTTGAGACTTATCAATTGAATAAAAAAAGTGTTGCTTTTTGTATCCTCATAATATGTTGTCAATTCTTCCGTAAAAATTTCCCAAGTGATGATTTGTTTCTGAAAGCAAAGACATTGATACCATACAAACTGATTTGGTTCCAAATATAAACTTGCAATACGTACCTTTTGTGTGTTTTGCACATTATTGAGATTGAAAAATTGCTCCATCTGTAATATCCATGTTGCGGAATCCTTCCATCAAACTCCATATCAATTTTGGATATGGTGGGTCTTCGATCCCACATTAGAGTCTATGAAATCATGAACTAACATTTCTTTTGTTTGCATCATGAGTTTCCTTTACTACCTTTTCACTATTAGTAAGTATTTCTTGTAGAAAATTTGTCAAATCTGTCTTCAAATATGCCATGTCTGTCTTCAAATCTGCCATGTCTCTCTTCAAATCTGTCTTCAAATATATCTTCAAATCGACCATCTTAGCTTCCATTCCCTTTATCTTAGATTCCACACCATTTATCTTAGCTTCTGTTAGCTTTTGTGCAAGTGACACTTGTTACACTTGGTCTTGTAATTTTGATATATCATGTAGCATTTCTTCCTCTTCTTCATGAGTCATGCTAGAGATTTCAGGTTGCTTACTAGGTGCTTGCATTTTCTTTCCTCGGGGCATTAGTTACCGATAATAATGCTCTACTACTCCCTTTGAATTCCTTCAAAATAAATTTTCAAACCAAGCTTAAGCAAAAATTTAAAAAAATCTACACACTTTTTTCACTTTGTAGGAGCTCGATATTGCCTCTGATGTATCTTTGTACTTTCGGATAATCTAGTTTTGAAATTGCGACCCGCAGTAGCCCTCTTTGTCCTCTTTGCAATGCCACTAGTCTGATCCAAATTGGATTCTCCAAGGAAGAGTTATGCGAAATCTCCCATAGTTACTTGATTATAGACTAGTTCAGTAGAGCGAACTTGTATGACGTGCCACAAGTCACTGTTTCGACCTTTAGCTCTGAAAAATATGTACAAGAAACTAGAGTCCGGCCTCTTTCTGTACCTTCTTATGAAATTTCAATCTGATGCTCAAAAAGAACATTATGACGATTTTCCCCAGGTCACTTGTTTGAAATGTAATTCAGGAGTCTGCAAAAAGACCAACTTCCTCAGATCATGTCTCTGCAAATATATCGTGAAAAGATTTGAAATTTAGATCTGAGATTTAGCGTGATTTCTTCTCAAATGGGTTTTTTTTTTTAGCTTCTGAAATGTCGCAGAAAAAAAGTTATAGCGAAAATGCCACGATGACCTATTTGGAGCAGCAAAACCCTAGAATTGAAAGCTCTGATACCAAATGTTATGAAACCAGCTCAAGAAAAAGATAGAAAAGATAGATCAATGGCTTAGAATTTAGCCTCTTCGAGGGGGCAACCTCCTTTACATTACATAAATGAACAATTCTTGGATGATTCAAATGAACAAAACCTCATTCTATATAAAAAAGATCTAAAGGAATCAAATAAACCCAATCGACCTAACAATAATAATATACAAAGCCACAAAATAACAATAGAGGGATTCTATGGGGCACAGTAATAAAAATATGGGGACAATAGGGGCACAACAATATTAATAAGGGATACAACTACAATAGTAATGGGGTAATCACTAGTATTATAGGGACCCAACACTTGATTAAATTGAGAAAATTCAAATTTCCACATCAATAGACAACTTGGATGTAGTTAACTTGTGTGACATGGTTTGTGTCACCTAGTTTACTCAATAAATTTGAGTTGGAGGAGTTAGAGTTAAGTAAAGCATGTTTGATTGCTAATTTGTAGCAATCAAAGTCTGTTATCTCAAGTTATTTTCAGTTGAACTAGTTCCAACTATTGGATGAACTAGTGGAAGATCAGTTGTGCAGTGGGACTTTAGTCAAATTCAATGATCATCCAGTTAACTGATCAATCAACCCAAAATAGCTAGTGCGTGTAGAGAATTCAAGTCCCTAGGCTTTGTGTAGATTCTAGGGCAGTGTAACATCAGTTGTAGATTAGTTTGGAGTGTACAAGTGTTATGTGCAACCTAATGATCAACTTGAGGAATTACACAATCCATTTTGGAGAAATTCCTAAATAATAGGGGTCTAATTTCTCAAGGAATAGCACAAGGAAATAAGGGCTCAAGAAGAGGCTGAAATTGACTAATTCTGGGTTGGAGCTTTTTAGTGATCCTTTTAGTGAGCAAGAAATTCTCAATTTGATTTTGTCATGATTAAATTGAGAAAATTCGAATTTCCACATCAGTAGACAACTTGGATGTAGTTAACTCGTGTGACATGGCTTGTGTCGCCTAGTTTACTCAATAAATTCGAGTTGGAGGAGCTAGAGTTCAGTTAAGAATGTTTGATTGCTAATTTGTAGCAATCAAAGTGAATTATCTCAAGTTATTTTGAGTTAAACTAGTTCCAACTGTTGGAGGAACTAGTGGAAGGTTAGTTGTGCAATGGGACTTCAATAAAACTCAATGATCATCCAGTTAACTGATCAATCAACCCAAAATAGCTAGTTCATTCAGAGAATTTAAGTTCCTTAGGCTTAGTAGAGATTCAAAGGCAGTGTAACATCAGGTGTAGACTAGTTTGGAGAGTACATGTGTTGCATGCAACCTGATGATCAACCTGAGGAATTGCATATTCCATTTTGGAGAAATTCCTAAATAATAGGGGACCAATTTCTCAAGGAATTTCACGAGGAAATATGGACTCAAGTAGAGGCTGAAATTGTCTAAGTTTGGGCCAAATCCTTTCAGTGAGCAGAGATGAATTAAAAATAAAAAGGAGAAATTAATATGATCACCACAAGCTAGTATAGTTCTTGTCACCCACCAAAGTATGTGACCCCATAGGAGAAAAACTTTCTCTCATTTTGCACATCCAACCAGCCATCCATGCAACCCCTAGCAAGCACCACTAGATGATGATGCATCATTTTGTCTCGACTACCTGCATCAATCATATACTTCTCACCCATCTATTAAGAGCACATGGATGAAGGCAGGATTTTGATTAAAAGGTACTTTATTCATTTTACAATCGGGTGCTTATGCTTGTTTTTATTTGGCCATTTGATATGGATTACGGGGTGACCTAGAAGAAGGAGGGGTTTTGATCGTGATAATGTTTCCTCACCTTAAATGGATTAATCTTCGATCCTAGTACAGTAGGACCTCCCCTAATAACCTAATCGATATAGGAGGGGTACTCCTCGGGAAGCCTTGATTGAGATAGTGTATTACATCTATCCCTACTTCACACTTACCACTTTCCATCTTGCATTACAAGCCCATATTCCATCTCCATTCTTCAAGTTCAATTTCCCATTGCTTCTCTAGGATTTGGCACCCATCTATCCATATACCTAGGTAGGGCCCAAAAATTTTCCCTGGGAGGTTGATATAGCTAAAAGAAAAGGAAAAAAAAAATTATGGCCACAAATTAAAATAAAAGAATATCACATTGAAAAATATGGCTAGGACATATACATTAGCATGTGGTAAAAAACCTTGCATGAGCTCCACCTTACTAATTATGGACATCACCCAATTCCTTAGCACATGTTGCTCCTTTACTTCATAAAACGAACCCTTGCATGTCCCAAACCTGATGGGAAATGAGATGTGTCATCATTAAGGGGTAATACAATTGTTATACATCATTCAGAGCAAGCTCTAGCCCTTTAAGCTACAAGCAATAATACATATAAAAATAAAGCAAGAGTAAAAGGCACACAAGAGGGTGGAAAAACAAAGGCTAAGTTGGTGACTCATGCATCCACTATTGCTCCCTCCTCACATATATACACTTAGCATGTGGATCCCCATCATGTTGGTCCCTTTGACCATGGCAACTAACCATGAAGTCTTCTCCCCTTTGTACCATCATTATTCACTAACACGTATTGATTGAAGGGTGGACTGAGGAAATGTTACTTCCCCTTAGGGGTTGGAAAATCCTAATAAGGTTTCCCTTTAGCCACTCATACCTAGGGAGGAAACACCATTACAAGCTCAAGGCCCTGATTTTGGAATTGAAGCCTTATTTGAAGTATTAAATATTCCTTTACATTCAAGCTTGGTCCACTTAGATGCAAAAATTATTATTGTACCTAATGATGAGTTGCTTTCACTAGACTGTATGTTGTCATTGTTAGGTGGTTCAGTATCCCATGACTTAGACACCTTACCCACATGTAATAAGACCCAAATTTATATATTGGCACCTATAGGTGAATCATTGAGAGAGTTAGGTTTCCAAGCAATAGAAACACATCACACCTACACCTAGACACCTTATGCACCCAAGACATTCTACCACTTTACACTAAATTTGATGATTCTTCAGGATGATGCACTTGGACTAGCATGCACCTAGGTAGACCTTAGCACTCCCTTAGAGATGGTAGCTGATCTAGAGCCCAAATGAGGACGATCTCACCTTTTTAGACATGGGAGGGATAGTACCATAGAGAAATCCCTCAACGTTGGAGCAAATATGGACATTTTGAGGAGTTGGAGACTTAGGAGACCACCTTTGGTGCCCCAAAATGGATTTTTGGGTTGACAGAGGGATTTTGATAGATATTTGAGGGCCACCCCTCACATCATTACTTTTAGAGGCTTCTACACCACTTATGGCACCTCAGAGCCTCAATGCATGAAATAGGGAGCTCAACACATAGATGAGATCAAACTTTCTAGGCCTTATGGTTCACACTTGTGGGAAAATCATTTGATTTTTGTTTAAGCTAGTGGGTTGGTTTGTAACCCAATGCATCATTATGATTTTACTTGTTTTCCTATGGGATTTTAGGCTAATTCGGAACTATTCCTCCTCATATAAATAGAGGAGAGGACTATTGTATCTCTCATCATCATCACTTTGAGAACTCAACCTCTCTTAGGATAATTTTGACCTTCTTTACTTTTGAAGAGATGTGATTTATGGAATGAATTTTGTATTGGAGCTATTTATTTGTCTTTGGAGAGGTTATATTGTGGATCAATAATGAATTATTCATGCATGTTAGCTTGTAAGTGAGCCTTGTATTTGATAATTTTTTTCCTTATGTCTAATGTATGAAATATATTGGTAATCTAGAGTTTTTCTATTGTGCCCTAATCTGTTAAAAAATAATTGTATAAAGGCTAGATATCATTAATCAATGCCTTATTGATTATATAACATGTGAATTGTATTCCCCTTAGGAACTCGTTCGTATCTCTCCCAAGTGCCTTTTATCCCTCATGAAGATAATAGTTAGAGTTTCGATGCTAGGACATCATAATATCCTTACTCTTTTTCAAGGATTAGATGTTGATTAGCTAACCTTAAACATCCGTAGACTTCATCCACCCAAGGATTAGGAATTAGCCATCCATTTTTTGGTTATCAAGTCAATTTTATCCATACATTTTACTCTTTCTCTCTCTTGCCTAATTTGACCCTCTTAAGCCCAAACGACCAACTAGGGCTTAGTGCGAATTGACAAGGAGGAGGAATTTTGGACCTTGGAAAGTCTAAACATAAAAAGTTGAGTGGTTTCCATAAAATCATTCCCTTCTAGTGGGATTCCATTCAATTTTCATCCATAATTTCTCTTACCCTAGTTGTTTGACCTATAGTTACTTGGGAGCAGAAGCGGGGAGCGACATTTTCAAAAGCTCCCAGTTCGAGAGTGAATTTTTATATATTTTGATGCATATATGCCAACAAAAGCATGTAGAATGATGAATTAGTTATAAAAATTATAAAAACATGGATCAAACCATATAACATCAATAATCTATTAGTTACAATCTTCATCAACCATAGGTTCACAAGTTACAAGTTTTATTTATATAGCATGTAAGGGTGCACATAACCAAAATAACATCAAGTGAAATCCATCTCTGAACCAAAAATACATCAATAAGCAGGCTCTAGATGGCCTCTAGCATCTAAAAAAATCATGCTACTACAAATACCTACATATCATCAAAATCATTGCATATCTTGGGATCTTTGTCGTTAATATCACCCTCTAAGCATTAACATAAGATTAAAAAAAGCATAACATGTCAAGTCAAGATTTTGTTTGAGTGATGTGTACATTTTTAGTAGGGTCATGATAGAGGAGTTCTACAACCAATGTCACTAACATCAAGGTACATAGAGGGATTGGCACTATTGATTAAGTACGAGGTCCATACCCTAGTACATGACAAAATCCAATGGAAACATTGCAATCCCCCAATCCTGAAATCATGAAAAAGTGATAAGCCTAATGGATTTTGAGTGAGATCTAAAATTCTACTTTCTCCATATGAAATCTAATGAGGTCGGAACCACTCTCAAACATCCCGAGTCACTTCATGGTAATGTTGAAAATTTAAGTAAAAATGGCATTCTCCCATTCTCCTTTATCTTTCGTTTTCATCCTTTTACTTTAAGAATTTAACATTACCATGAATTTCATGTCAATACTAGGGCCATAAGCTTGATCACTAGGTTGCCCCACTCAAAAAATCTTGTTTCTTTGAAAAAAATTGTGTTTGTAATGTGTTTGCAATTTTTTTTTTGGCAAAAAAAGCTAGGGAGATTTTTTTTTAGGGAATGCACTTAGGGAGTTGGTTCAAGGGGTGGGGGGGAGGGCACTCCCCTGAAACCCTAGTTTTCCCTAGGATAAAACCTTAGTTTGGTTTTAGCTTCAACTTGAGGGCTTCTTGAGGGATTCATATGCTTTAACATTGTTGGAACACATTGTGGGAAACCCTTTCTTTGCACCTAGACCTTGGTAATCCCAACTCTCAACCTATCAATCAAACCCTAGGTCTTGTGTTGCCCTAATTTGGCCTCTTCAAGGAAAGCACATTGGCACCTCTTGGAGATTTGTTCCTAAATTGTGTCTTTCTCTTGGAGACCTCCTTGTCACCTTACACCTTTAACCATAGAATACCTATTAGGGGACTTATATACATACCAGGACTCCTCCCATTGTTGAAAATCCATAAAGAGCAGGGAGTCTTGGTCGCATTGAGGGCGGGCCATCACCCCATTGTTGTCACTTATTCTAGTGATAGCCTTGTAGGTTACCCCCTCTAAGGCCTACTAGTTTTTGCAGCAATAATGCTTTCTCTTAATTGGGTAATGGAGTTAATAACTAACACCAAAGATAAAAGAACCTGGATGAGGAGGGTGTTTTTTTCCATGACACTGGAGAATCTAGGTTAGGGTATTAGAATCACTTGCAGTACCAATCCAAATACCACAAAAAACTACTTTGCACAACAGAATATAAACAACAATAAATCAACACGTGCACAAATAAACAATTTTTTACAATTTTTACAATAACCCAACGTCGTTATATTATGAAATTGTAATACAACTGTCTAAGGCTCTCGTACCAAGGATAATGGCCCTCATACATCCAATGATACAAGACTACAATTAGGACTTGGTGTCAAAAATTAAGACAACCAAACTACCCGAACAAGATACCCTGATTGTTTGGTTGATGTAGTGCGATCTCTCAGCTCCTCTTAGTTGTATTCTGAACACACCTACCTAGTCCTTTAGCTCTTGATCCACAGCAACACCAACCTACCTCTATCAATGAACTAGCTCCTTTAGGCCACTAAACACAAATCCTACCCTCTAGCTGACCATTTTTCTATTAATGCATCAACACATAGGGTCTTCTTGTGGGTTGTTCACAACTCTATTTATGAACAAGTCTAGACTTCCCACTGTTGTTCCTAAGCTCCTTTGGGACTTCTTTTCCACTAGCTTCTCCTTAGTCCTTCAAGGACACAACTCTTAGTGAATTTCTTCTAACTATTGTCTTTATGTTCTTACTGATGAAGATAGTCCTTAGGGCATGAAGGGCTTCCACCTATCACTATCAAACGTTCTTATCCAACAATGAACTTGGGTTGATCCAACTGCTCACTTTGACCTCCTTCTTTTTTCCTTCAAATATTACTCACTAGAGCCTCCAACCTTCACCCTCCTTATAGTTGTCAATGTCTTTCTTGAAAACTAATATAGGGCTACTTGGGTCACCTACTTTCTGCCCTCCTAATATCCTTAGGGTGCCCAACACAATATGTCTAAACTGGACTCTATCCGCTATCAACACTTCAACTCAAACACAACAACACATACCTATTTAAGTTGGTGTATCTCTGTTGTAGGGTCTACAATCTGGTTAGGACTAGTATGACAGTCACTTCAACTTTGTTTACTAATCTAAAACCCTTCTACACAACTATGACCTCCCTCAACATTATGTTTCCTTCTCTCCTTGGCCTCTAGGGCTGATCCACACCCTTTTTAGGCTTCTTGGACCCCTGAATTAGGAAGGTACTATTGGAAATAATACTTGGGGGGGGGGGTGAATCAGTATTAGCAAGTCAATAATTTTTCATTTCCATAATTAGATTCATATACGCTACTTTAGTTAATGGAACTTGCGTGTATACGCAACTATGTTTAAGGCAACTAGAGTATATCCAGCAAACTTACGATTCAATTAATTCATCAAATGTTGATCTTTAATCAATGCATCAAAACCATATAAACAGTAACCAGGTGCAGTAAAAATAGAACAAACAATCACACACATGAACACGAGATATAAGGTGGAAACCCAATGTGGGTGAAAACCACCTGCTGCAATTGTCTCTATCTTCTTTTTAATAATAAGATAATTCTTTTTACAATTTTTGTACTGGTGCAGTCTTATAGCAGTACGCAAGCTTCTACCTGCAGAAGGCTACAAAGTTCTCTTGTTCTCCAGCTTCCACTGGAAGGGAGCTACAACCCCCTAGCTCTTGTACTAGCTGATATGTTTACTAGTACGTAGGTGTCGGCCTACAGAAGGCTACGACCTTCTATTTTCTTCCAGGGACCATGTTTCAAAACTTTTCAGACTAGATCCATCAATAACATCATTCAATCATCAAATATATCTGCATCAACCAAGCTCCTTTACTCCAACCACAAATGAATCAATCAATCACTTTGACAACCCTTCAATCTGATCTTTTAGGATGCTGTAACCAGAATATAGTAGCCAGAACCCAAGCTAGAACCCAGAACACTGCAACAGCAAACAGAAGCAGCTCAAACATATTTTATAAGTTATACGCTACTTCCATGTGACGAACTTGCGTGCATACACGCTTTCCTCAAGGCGAACCTGTGTACAGATCTGCAAATCAAATTTATGATGTATACGCTGTTTTGATATGCATAACCGGCATGTATACACGCCTTTGCTAAAGTGAACCTGTGTATAGATCCATAATTATATCTTATCCTTCATCAAGCACTAAGGTTCATCCTCGGTTGAAATCCAGCTATGCACCATAACCTAATAACCTATATACTAGATCTTACTCTTCATCAGATATTCAATACTTGAGTACATTGGCCTAATGATCTTCCCTTCTTTTTATAGTCTTAGGCCTAACTCAATACCATGGACCAAAACCACTTAGGACCAATACCTTGGACCCAATACCTCGGGTAAATACCTCGGACCAGATGCCTTGGACCAATACCATGGATCAAAATACCATGGACCAAATACCTTGGACCAAAACTTAGTTTTCCAAGATATACATGCCTTTCATTCTGCGTGTGTACATATACATGACTTGTATATAGTGAACCCACATGTATACGCGGCTTTGCCAATGGTGAACCTGCGTATACGTCTCTTTCTTCATCTCGTGAAGTCTGATCTGAACTCTGTGCTGTTAACCTACTGAACTGTGATCTATCATCTGAGTTAGTTGCCATCAAGGACAACACCTGTGTCATAATTCCAATAATCTCCCTCTTTGGACTTGATGGCAACCCCAAGTCACTCTTACGCTTTGTCATCAAGGGCAAAGGGTCATGCTCCCCATGAGTACATGCTGAATTCTCTGATATGCTAAAGTGTGCTGATTGAGCTCCATGATCAAGTCCATGCTCCCCCTGAATATAAGAAAAGTCTACAAAAAGATGTTCTAAAAGAAGAAAATGACTCTATACATACATCATAAATGACCTTCCTATCCCTAATGACTCATACATACATCCATCTCCCAACCAAGTGGGGATATACCGATTGTTTATACTTGTCAAAACAAGAAACATTACATCATCCATGATCCATATTTAAACAGGAACACAACAAATTACAGAGATAACCATAAACATAGAGATGCCGCGGAAATAATACTTCATTTCATTACTGTAAAATAATTAAATATGCTTACAAACAGAAATGGAAATAAACCAGCTAGGGCAATGGTAGCTTATCTCTGAAAAGAGATGTGGCGGCTACATGCCTCTAAACTATGTTACAATGAGGCTCGAAGGCCTATTTATTTTTGAGAAACAATGGAAAACCCTTAACGTCCCAAAACCTAACCCTAGAATATGAAATGCCAAACTGTGGGCCCCGTTTGGGTAAATTGGTACATCAGTTTCCTGGGGTCGTAACTTTGGCATATGATCTCTGTTTGACGCGTACAACAGCTCATTAGAAAGATCTATCCGAGCACTACCACCTTGGGAAGGGCAACATTGGTTGACCCCTGCTGCCCTAGATTTCCAAAAAAACGTCATTTAGGGCCTCAAAATGGCTTCGAAAGTTCAGGACCCGAAAAACTGCTAAAAATAGTAAATTGTGCTACAATTTAGGAAACTAAAAAAAACTGAAAGAGACAGTTGTGGGGGTCTAAATGGGATAGGTGGGTGGCCACCAACATCCACCTGGATCATTCCTCCCCCCTTAGGAACCAATGGTCCCCCTTGCGTTGAGTTCCTCCTTGAGATGAGGAAGCTTCTGCTGAGTTGGGTCTCTAGTGAGCTGTTCTGCAATCTCTGATGTGTCCAGAAATGGTGAGAAGCATGGTCGACAATGGTTGACATTGAACATTCGGTGCAAGCAAAGGAATGGAGGAATGTTGTGCTTCAAAACATTGTTTCCCGTAGCCTTGGTACTGGTGTAAGGACCATGTTGGAGTGGTCTAAGCTTCTGATGGACTCTTGTAAGGCGCTCTTTCCGCAGATGTAACCAAACTTTGTCGCCCACCTGAAACTTGTGTGGTACCCTTGTGGGTGAGGAGAAGTTGTTCTCGTGTTCTGTCATGATCGTATCCCTTTGCTGCTGCTGCTACATGGAGGAACCCTTCGTGGGGGTCATGGATGTAGCAACGATCTTCCCCTTAGTTTGGGAGTGAATCAGACAAAAAATAAATTTCCTAGTCTGTGAGATGAGCTTGCTACCTTTCTTAGCAGTGACCAAAGAGGTGGCAGTAGGTGGGGCTACCTCCGATATCCTGTATAATGAATTATTCAAAGAAATAATGATAGCATGAGGCCTTGACTCATACATAGCATGTCACCTCCACAAGTACGGTTGGCCTAATAGGACATCACAAACATCCAGAGGTGTAACATCACACAATACCTTGTCTATGAAGGGCTTGATGTTGTAGGGAAAGTGGCATTGCTGGCAAACTTTGAGATCTCGTCCTTCATGAAGCCACCCGATACTGTACGGCTGCGGGTGTGGTGTAGTCGGTAGGCCTAGCCACTTCACAACCTCTGCTGAAATGAGGTTCTTTTAGTTGCCACTATCGACAATGAATTGCAGTGGCGAACCCTTCACCCACATCTGTGAGTGGAAAAGACATTCCCCCTCCTTTGGATCTTCGGGTTCATTCTTTTGGATCTTGGCGGTGACAACAGTGGTGCTGGGCTCCACATCAATGATCTACTTCCCTTTGCCATTCACCTTATTGGGTTCTAAATTAGGGTTGGAACATGCATCTGATTCAGAAGCCTTCAACTCGGCCACCAGCGACTACTTGGTTCGACACTCACTTGTGTTATGAGTGGGACTCTTGTGGAACTCACACCATTTTCCTGTGTCCTTCTTTGGCTTCGTGGTGTTTTTCTTTTCTTGCGGCTTCGACGGGTTGTCTTGGGTCACCCTGCCGTGGCTTTGTCCTTTGGGCTTCGGATTTGCAGATCCAAAGTCTCGCTTCTTCTGTTTGAACTTTTGCTTGATTTTGACAGCGTATCAGTACACTGTGCCGATCGAGGAGATGTTCAGGAACTCCATATCTTCCTAGATGTATCTGTGTAGGCAGTCGCGTATTTGAGTACTAGATGCAGCTCTGAATCTTTGATACCCAATTGTGTGCGAAGGGTATGAAAAATGTTTGTGAACTCTGGCACATCTTTGTCCCATCCTTGCCGCAGTGTGGTCCATTTAATGTATTTGTCCTCATAGCTTTTGATAGGGTAGTACTACTCCTTGACGGAATATCAGAATGAATCCCAAGTGGGTGCAGCTGAAAATAGTGAGCCAATACTTTCATTCTTCAGCTCGCAATAGGTTTCCCACCAGTCCTTGACGTGGGGGGCTGCTTTGAGAAGAGCGAAAACAATATTTTCCCAACTTGAAAATTTATGAACAGAAAAATACCCATCTAGCAGATTTAACCATTTATCTATGACATCTACGTCTATTTGACCCTTGAAGATGGGGATTTAAAAATTAACTTGTACCTTAAACGGCGTGGTGTTTATAGAGTGGCTGTTGGAAGCCAATGCATCGCCTCTGGGTAGCCGCAGAAGGATCTATGCAAAGCTATCCATCATCGTGTTCCTTTGCCGCTCGAGCAAGCTTTTGATAGGATCTCCTACCCCCTCGTCTTTCTTCTCATCTGCCATGGGAGGTTGTTGGGATTTGCGGGGCTGCTCTTGCAAAGGTTTGACTAGTTCAAGCCCTAACTCCTTATATCCCAACCTTGTTGGGGACATGCAAAGAAAAACCGAGAAAAGAGCAGACTGCTCTGATACCACTAATCTAGATTTAAACAAGAATGCAACAAATTACAGAGATAAACACAAAGATGCAGCAGAAATAATACTTCATTTCATTACTATAAAATACTGAAATATGCTTACAAACAGAAATGGAAATAAACCAGCTAGGGCGATGGTAGCTTATCTCTGAGAAGAGATGTGGCAGCTACATGCCTCTGAACTATGTTACAATGAGGCTCGAAGGCCTATTTATTGTTGAGAAACAATGGAAAACCCTTAACATCCCAAAACCTAACCCTAGAAGATGAAACACCAAACTGTGGGCCCCGTTTGGGTAAATTGGTACATCAATTTCTTGGGGTCGTAACTTTGGCATATGATCTCCGTTTGACACATACAATAGCTCGTTAGAAAGATCTATCCGAGCACTAGAACTTTGGGAAGGGCAACATCGGTCCATGGACCCATGTTGTCCCTTGATTTCCCAAAAAACGTTGTTTAGGGCCTCAAAACATCTCCGGAAGTTCAGGATTGTAAAAATTGCTAAAAATAGTAAACTGTGCTAGAATTTAGGAAATTGAAAAAAACTGAAAGAGACAGCTGTGGGGGTCCAAATGGGATAGGTGGGTGGCCACCAACATCCACCTAGATGAATCCAGCCCAGGCATAGTGGGGTAACAAATTAGGTCATTTCAAGACCTTTACATTAAAAGATATACATGACATATATAACAGAGACCAAATATCTTGAACAAGACCATGATAGTCATCAACAACTATCATCAACAACATCTGTCAATCAACATCTAAACTAGCAACCATGTTCTCCCCCAGAACCTGGTCCTCTTGAATAAAAAATAACAGTGTGAATTTGTACCAAGATCTTCTAAGATAATGCCAACAATGCATTATTAGAAGCATATGCTCCCCCTGAACCTGTGCTAGATGATCAATGTTAGATATGATCATTTCATATAATAGAAGAGTTATCAAGGCATCATCATCAATCAGATATACATCAAGTTATCAACAACTTATGAGAGCCAACATATTTCCACATGTCATCCACAAACTGCAACCATCATCAAGCAGAGCAAATGATTCACTAAACCATATCAGACCCCTTTCTTCCTGAGTCTGGCCCACTGTTTTCCTCAAACCAACATATACGCGACTATATCCCCAGAGACCAGCATATGTACGCGATTACGCTTCATGAAACTCGTGTATACCAATCTTTCTCTGAAACAGATAGGATTTAATAGCAGTATGATGCAAAAACTACTCCCAGCTTCTGTCTGAGATATTCAAATGTTTCTCTGGGCAGTGGTTTGGTGAATATATCAACAACCTGTTCTTTGGAGGGAACATACTCCAATTTGACCTTTTGTTCAAGCACTTGTTCACGTAGAAAATGATATTTGATGGGTATGTGCTTGGTCTTGGAATGCATGACTAGATTTTTTGAAATACTCATGGCACTTGTATTATCACATAGAATGGAGATGGCTGGAGTACATGTGATTTGAAGGTCTTGCAAGGTTTGCATCATTCAGAGTAGTTGTGTGTAGCAAGATGCAACAACAACATATTCTGCTTCAGCTGTAGATAATGCAATTGGACTTTGTTTCTTGCTGAGCCAAGACACTAACCTAGAATCCATATAGAATGCACCACCGCCAGTGCTTTTTCTGTCATCAACGCTTCCTGCCCAATCTACATCTGTATATGCATGAAGTGTAAGATCTGTATCTCTAGGATACCATAAACCAAATTTCTGTGTTCCTTGAAGATATTTGAAAATCCTTTTGACTGTCTGAAGGTGTGATTCCTATACCATCTTTATTTTGTTGAACTTGTAGACCAAGAAAATATGTAAGCTCACGAAGCAGAGACATTTCAAATTCTTGCTGCATTACCGAAGAAAAATTCCGACTCATGGCTTCTTCATTGCTACCAAAAATGATATCATCAACATAAACAACAAGTATTAGCAATTTATTATTGTCAATCTTTGTATATAGATTGCTATCAGTTGATCCCTTTGAAAAACCTTGTTGAGGGAGCTATTTGTCAAGACGGTAATACGAAGCCCTTGGAGCTTGTTTCGAACCATAGAGAGCCTTTTTGAGTCTGCATACAAGTTTTGCATCATTTCCAAGAATGAATCCATTTGGTTGCTCAATATAGACTTCTTCTTCAAAGTCTCCATTAAGAAAGGCTGATTTTACATCCATTTGGCATACTTTGAATTTCTAAAAACTAGAAAGAGCAAGAAACATTCTTATGGCTTCAAGTCTAGCAACAGGTGCAAAAGTTTCTTCAAAATCTATACCTTCTTGTTGGGCATATCCTTTACAAACAAGTCTGGCCTTGTTTCTAATAACTTCTTCATTTTCATTCAGCTTGTTTTTGAATATCCATTTAGTTCCTATGATATTCTTATCATGAGCTATAGGAACTAACTCCCAATTATTATTCTTTTCAATTTTCTCAAGTTCTTCATTCAGGGCGTTGACCCAACATTCATCTTTAAGTGCTTCATTTACATTTTGAGGTTTGGTGGAAGATAGTAATGCTAGATAGCTTGAAGCTTCTGTAATAGTTCTTCTTGTCTGCACACCCACCTCTTTCTATCCCAAAATTTGAGTTTCTGGATGATTTTTTTGAACATACCTAGACAAAGTCTTTTCTTCTACCATTATCTCTTCTTCTAGTGCTTCATTGGTCTCTTCTTCAGAATTAGTGTGATTTGATGTGGGAGGATAATCCTCATCTTCTTCATAATCTTCGGTTTTTATCTATTGTGGATTTTTGCATGCTTCATCAACCACAACATCAATACTTTCAATAATTTTACCAAGTATTTTATTATAACATTTATATCCTTTACTTCAAGAAGAGTAACCAAGAAGAATACTTTCATCTGCTCTAGGTTCAAACTTACCAAGTTTTTATTCTTCCTTTTGATGTAACATTTGCTTCCAAAAACTTTGGATTATTTTACAGTAGGAGTCTTACTATACCAAAGTTCATGTGGAGTTTGAGTGCTATTTACCTGAACATGTGCTTGGTTGAGAATAGTGATAGCAGCGAATGCAGCTTCACCTTAGAAGGTTGCAGGAGTTCCAGACTCATCTAGCATATCACGAGCCATTTGTTGAACAATTTTGTTCATCCTTTCTACCACTCCATCTTGCTAAGGAGTCCTTGCAGTGGAGAACTACCTTTTTATTCCATGTTGTTCACAAAAGTCAAAGAATTCATCTGAGGTAAATTCCCCTCCTCGATAAGATCTGAGGCATTTGATTTTGCAATTTGATTCATTTTCAACCAAAGCTTTTAAGGCTTTGAACTTTTCAAATGCTTCATCTTTATGATTTAGAAGACCTATCCAACACATTCTGGAAAAATCATCAATGAACAATATAAAGTATTCTTCTCCACCAGGCGGCTTTTTCCTTGGTGGTCCACATAAATCACTATGAACAAGTTCAAGAGGCTTACTAGTTGATCCTTCCTTTTCAGGGAAGTTCGATATGGTTTTCTTACCGAATTGACATGATTTTCATATTGTATTTTCAGGAATGCTGATATCAGGAAGATCACGAACAACCTGGAATTTGCATGCTTTTCTTATTTGAGAAAAGCTTAGATGCCCCAATCGTTTGTGCCATAGCCAGTGTTCATCATCTTTGCTTAGGTAGCACTGTTGTTTTCCTCCCTTGAGTATGTATAACTTGTTTGGAGTTATTGTAACTTTAATCATGGTTTCTGCTATATCAAGCTCATGAACAACACATCCGTTTGATCGAAATACTACTTCATTTCCTTGATCACACATTTGACTGACACTCAACAGGTTATGCTTTAGACCATCAACATACATAACATTTCCAGCTTTAACCTTTTGTTTTAATAAAACAAACCCTTCACCTTTTATCATAGCAGGAGTGTCATTTCCAAATGAGACCTTATTTTCCTTTTCTAAGGCATTATACGAGTGAAGTTTTTCTTTGTCACCTGTCATGTGTTTTGAGCATCCACTGTTGATGTACCATTGATTTTCTTGTCCTTCTGCATAAAAGGCTATGCCACATCTTTCTGTTTGTGGTTCTTTCCTTTTCCATATTTTGGGTATTAATGGAGTTTGCTCATTTTGAGATATTTTCTGAAATTTACTCCTACATTCAGATTCTTCATGACCAAAGTTGTTGCAGATAGAGCATTCTATTTCATTTTCAAGAAGAGAAAAGTTGTTGTAGGACATTTTCATGATCCCTGTCATATTCCTTTGATTTCGTGCTTCTCTAGTCATGATGGTCTTGTAAGAAACACATTGAGCAACTTTGTGTCCAAATTTATGACATGAAAAACATTGGCCATTAAATAAGTTCCCGCGATTATCGAATCTATTGACCTGGTGATTGTAGTTTCTATTGATATTCATCCTTGAAGCATATTGAGTATAATTTACCTGAGGTTGGGTGTGGCCTTTGTTCATCCTTGAAGTAAATTGAGCCTAATTTACCTGGTGATCTACTTTATGCCTTTGCTGTCGATTGTCAAATTGTTCACTACTCTTTGCTGCTTCAAGATAGCTTTTAGTGGAGGTTGACAACTTCTATGCTTGAGATGCTTCTTCAGTATATCCAAGAACTGTCTTTATTAGAGGAGAACACTGTACTTTGATAATTTCATTTAAGGTTTCTAATCCTTTAGAAAATCTAAGATTGAGAGCTTTTGTTTTCTCGATATCCTTTCTTAGACCCACAACTTCACATTCTAGTTTTTCATTGTGTTTTTCTCTTTCAGCAAGTTGGAATGTCAAAGTATTTATAATCATATTCTTCTCTTCAAACAGATTTTGAGTTTAGAGATTTCTTCATAAAGATCATCTTCATCTAAAGCATCCAAGTAATCATCATCTTCATAAGCCATCAAAAGTCTATAGTCATTACTATTTTCATCTTCATCACTAATTGATAAACCATCGCTATCTTCATGAGTATAGTAGCTCTTCATACTTACACTTTGTTTTCTATTCCATTTTGCAGATTCCTTTCCTTTATCAAATTTATCTTTATGAGGAAATTTGGTAGCATAATGACCAACTCTTCCACATGCAAAAAATTTGAAAGGTAGTTTACCTCTGAATCTTCCAGAACCCCGTTGAAGGTTCTTGACAAAGTTTGCTTCTTCTTCTCCTTCTGAAATATGTCTTGATTCATTGAGTTCTTCTTTTCCTTTTGCTGAAGCTTTAAATGCGGCTTCTCTCATATCTGAAGGACCTTCTTTTCTCATCTCGAAGGTAGTTAGGATTCCATGCAACTCTGTCATAGTAATATTTTGTAGATCCCGCTTTTCTTCTATGGCAGATACTTTTAATTCAAACTTAGCAGACAAGGATCTTAAAACTTTTTCAACTAAAGTAACTTCCTTTATCTCTTCACCCAGATTTCTCATGCAATTAACAATCTCATCTATACATAAGAAGTAACTAGCTATACTTTCATCATTTTGCATCTTGAGAGTTTCATATTGAATTATGAGAGTTTGCAGT
This sequence comes from Pinus taeda, assembly GCA_000404065.3. Classification (NCBI taxonomy): domain Eukaryota; kingdom Viridiplantae; phylum Streptophyta; class Pinopsida; order Pinales; family Pinaceae; genus Pinus; species Pinus taeda. The sequence goes on along the minus strand of APFE030750783.1, from coordinate 20,197 downwards.
TTAGCACATTTTACCTAAGAATCTCCTTCATAGTTTAGAACCATTTTGTCCCATATTTCTTCGGTAGATTTGACCTGCATAACTTTGAAAAACTCTGATTGTGACAAACTTCCCAACAATGTATTGAGAACCTTGGCATTGGTTTCATATTGCTTTTTACCTACCGTATCTGTAGGAATTGTTGATGGAAATGTATATCCTCCTTCCACAATTTCCCAGACAAGAGATTAAATATAGGTTGTGGTTCTTACCTTCCAAAAACGAAGTTGCCTCCATCAAAGATTGGCGGTTTAATGGATCCCTCTCTTTCTTGATTACTCATGATGATGGATCTTCCTTCAAGTGATCAAGCTTCTTCTGAAGGACCTGCTCTGATACCAATTGCTGGAAATAATACTGGGGGGGGTGGTGAATCAGTGTTAGCAAGTCAATAATTTTTCATTTCCATAATCAGATTCATATACGCTACTTCAGTTAATGGAACTTGCGTGTATACACAACTGTGTTTAAGGCAACTAACGTATATCTGGCAAACTTATGATTCAGTTAATTCATCATATGTTGATCTTTAATCAGTGCATCATATCAGACTAGGCAGTAACTCCTCAACCAAAAATTGATTCATGCTTATTCCTTCAAGTAGGTCTTCATTAAATACATGAGGGAGAGACTGTTCAGTTCATCTCCCGATGACTGTTAATATTACTTATTTATCTATTTACATTATATTCACCCAATCATGAGGATTAGGTGTCAACTTTCCCCCCCTTAATCTGAAGGGATGTTTGTGAGTCCAAGCATCATTCTGAATTGTTCAAGCTTTTCTCTTCTAAGTGCTTTGGTGAAGATGTTTACAATTTGCTCATTTGTGGAATAATGACGGAGATGGATTGTTTTGGCCTCAACATGATGTTGAATCAGATGATATTTAGTATTGATGTGCTTCATTTGATCATGGAACTTTGGGTTCTTGGCCAACTTTATTGCAGAGGTATTGTAAATCATGAGTGGAGTTGATTGTACTTGTTTTACCTGCAAATCTTCAAGAATTTTCCTGAGCCACACAATTTCTTTTGTTACTTCAGCTGTTGCCACGTATTCTACTTTTATTATGGAATCTGCTGGAACTGGTTGTCTGTGTGATATCCAGGAGACAACTCCTGATCCAAGACTTATAGCATATCCCGAAGTAGATGCCCCAGTTTCTTTGTCTCCATCAAAGTATGAATCAGAGTATCCAATCAAGATGAAGTCGTCCACCTGTGTATACTTGATTCCATAGTCTTGAGTTCCCTTCAAGTACCTTAGAACTCTTTTTGCAACAAACCAATGTCCCTCACAAGGCTTTTGCATAAACCTAGAGAGGATTCCAACAACAAACGAAATGTCTGGTCTAGTAGTAGTTAGGTAGTTGAGACTTCCTACAAGCTGTCTATACTTTGTTGCATCCTCAAGTTCTTTTCCTTCAATAGATGTGAGCTTTAAGTTTTGTTCCATTGGAGTAGTAAGAGGATTGCATTCTGTCATGCCAAACCTGTTCAATAGATCTCCAATGTATTTCTTTTGAGAAAGAAATATGGACTTCGGATGTTGGGTTACTTCAATGCCAAGATAGTAATGAACATAGCCCAAATCAGTCATTTCAAAATTTTTCCCCAATTCCTTCTTTATGGATGCAAGGTAGCTTTCATTGTTCCCTATCATCAAAAGATCATCTACATATACCACAAGATGTACAACTGTTTTGCCAACTTTCTTGAAAAATAAAGTTGCATCTTCAAGATCATAATGTTTGAAATTGAGTTTCAGAAGATGCTTAGTTAGTTTTTCATACTAGACTCATGGTGCTTGTTTGAGGCCATACAAGGACTTCACAAGTTTGCATACTTTATGTTCATGTCCTTTCACTGCAAATCCTTCAGGTTGAGACATAAAACATTCTCTTTTAGCTCTCCATTTAAGAAAGCAGTTTTTACATCCATTTGATGGACTTTCCAACTATTCTGAGATGCTAGTGCAAACAGTGTCCAGATGGTAGCCCATTTTGCTGTGGGGGAAAAAGTCTCCTCATAATCGAGCCCTTCCTTTTGTGCAAAACCTTTTGCCACAAGCCTAGATTTGTGCTTGTCAAGTGAGAAATCAGCTTTATACTTGCTCTTGTAGACCCATTTGCAGCATATTGGTTTGGTTCCTAATGGAGGATCAACCAGCTTCCAAGTGCCATTCTTTATCAGGGCATCATACTCCTTTTGCATCACTTCTTTCCATTCATCATGAGAAGCAACTTCTTTGAAGGAAGTTGGTTCAAAATCTGTAGACAAGTTCAATTCACAATCATAAGAAACATCCATATCAACAGGTGAATTAGCGTCATCCACATCACCTCCATTTTGCCGATTTGAATTTCTAGTTCCCGTCTTTCCAACCTCATCAGGATGAACACTTTCAAGTGTCCTTGTCATCCACTTTGGGGGACCTTTCTTAGATGGTCCAAGCTGATCTGTTGATTGAGTTGGGACTGAATCAAGATTGAGCCTCCCAATTCTATCAATCACATCACTTAAAGCATCATCTGTTGTTGGAGTTTCATGCGGGGGAGAGTGTTCTTCAGAAGAAGATTCCACATGTTTATCTAGTATAGGAATCCCCCCTTCAAGATGTGGAATCTGATTATCAAATTCTTGAAATGATTTTGCTTTTGCGGATCTATCCAAGCGATCAAGTTGCCACTCAACAACATTGTCAGTTTTGGATGAGTCAAGAAAAATTACATCTCTAGATACAACAAACTTTTTATTTACTTCATCATAGAGATGGTATGCTTTGGAGGTGTTTGAATACCCCAGGAAGATACACTTACAACTTCTAGAACCAAGTTTGTTTCTATGTACCTTTGGTATCAAGGCATAACAGGTGGAACCAAAGACCCTGAGATGCTTTACCGAAGGAACATGTCCATACCACATTACATAAGAAGTCTTGTTTCTAATAGCATTATATGGACATCTATTTTTTATATATGCAGCACATAGAATAGCATCAGCCCAAAACATTATCTTTACATTTTGAAGAAGAGAATGGATCGTACCATATTTAAGATTGTCCTATTCATTCTTTCAGCTACACCATTCTGTTGGGGATTATAAGGTACAGTTGTTTGATGTTTGATCCCATGTTGGCAAAGATAGTTTTCAAATTCATTTGATGTGTATTATTTTCCATTATCAGTGCAAATAGACCCAATATGAGATTGTGCATCATTTTCAATCCATTTATGAAAATTCTTGAATGTTTTGAAAAGCATCAGATTTATTCTTAAATAAATAAACCCAACACATTCTAGTGTAGTCATCAATAAATGTCATCATATATTTATTTCCATTTGCAGAAGGAACAAACATTGGACCACATAAATCTGAATGAATGAGTTCAAGTTTTCTAAGTGCTCTTGAATGTGGATCATGAAAAGATTGTTTGCTATGCTTTCCTAGGATGCAAGCATCACATTGCTTAAGTTTCTTAGGAATTGTAGGCAAACCAGCAACACCATTTTTCTTCAGCAAGTAGAGGCTATCATAGTTCAAATGTCCAAATCTAGCATGCCATAATAAACTTGATGGAAGTGTACCTTCTTCATGATGAGAATTGTATGAGAAATGTTGTGCACGAGCAGAGGTTCCTTGCAACTTGAGAAGTCTTTTTTCTTCTATTCCCCTCATGACAAGTGAGTGGTCAGATGCTTTTCTTACCTCAAGCTTGCCATCAAACATATGAATGGAGTGACCTTGCTGGCGAATGTGAACCAAGGACAACAAGTTCCTCTTGAGCTGTTGGAGATATAGAACGTGATGCAGAAGAAAGTATGGAAGACCAGGCAGTTTAAGCCTGATTGCGCCAAGCCCTGATGGCTTGATTTTTAATTGGTCTGCAAAGTATACTACTCCATCAACATTGTCAGTAAATTCTTCAAAAAAATCTTTTCTATGAGTCATGTGGCAGGTTTCTCCTGAATCAAGCAACCAATCATTTTTCCAGGAAGCAAGCGAAGCATTAAATAAATATTCATTTACTCCAATATTACATTGTGCCACAACATAGTGAGCGGATTCAGGTGCTTTACCTTTTTCTGTATCATCAGTTTTACCTTTCTGTTGGTTCCTTTTCTACTCAATTTTGTCCCATGGTAGCTTGCATATAGAGGCATCATGTGATCCATTTCTTATGCAGCAAATGAAGTGCAAATTTGCCTTTTCTCCTTGAGAATGTCTGCCCCCTGCCTCCAAAATATCTTCCTCTTCCTCTTCGACCACCTCTTCCTCTTGAAGAATCTTGAGTAGGATGCTTTTCTTTATGATCAAGGCACACAAACTCTTTAGAAGATTCAGGCGCTGTCTTCTTTCCAAAAGCTTTCTCTCTTTCAACAAACTTTTTCACAAGAGAGTCAAAGGTGATATCTTTGAGATTTCCATTTGCTTGCAATGACTCAAGATAATTGGAGTAAGTAGGATAAAGTGCCTTGAGAAAAGCGATAAGAGGAATATCCAATTCAACCTTAGTGGATTTGATATCATGCATTATAGACTTTCTTCAGATGCAAGAGCAAGAGGATCATTATTTTGCAGTTCAAGAGTGAAGAGTTTAATCATGAGTTGAACAACTTCAAGTGCAGAATGTGAGTCATAGTGTTCTTTAAGCTTTTGTAAGGCTTCAAAGGCAGTTAAAAATGACGAAATATGGCGACTCACCTCTTCATTTACAGATGCTGCGATTAATGCATAAGCTTTGCTGTTCTTGTTTTCCCAAATGACGAGCTCTTTATATGAGGTAGGCTGTACTAGTTCATTGTCTCCGTCTCCGACACACACTCCTTTCCACAACTCATTGAAAATGAGGGTGTGTTTTATCATTCGAAACCATTCAGGATAGTTCTGCTTTCTAGTGAGAACTATTCCCACCATGGATATGATTGAATGCATTGTAAAATCTGTGTAAAATGGAAAAAAATCGCTCTTGTAGTGATAAAACAATTTGCAATTGGTGTGTAAAAGGGAAAAAATGCACTGTAGTTTTCAAAACACTTTACTATGGCAGAGTCTTCAAAACACTTTAAATGAAAATTGATTTAAAACATTTCCCAAAGAAACATTTAGATCGGTGATGCACTGACAAAAAAAAACTCTCTTTCAAATCAGCGCCAGAATGACAGAGACTAGCAACATTATCTGAATTAGCATCTCCGACAGCTTTTGCCCTTGCTAATGCCCTCACAGTGCATGCAGCAGCTCGCAGGGACTTGCATTAAATCTGTGTGCCACCTCTAACTCGGTTCACAAGGTGGAGTGTGGATCCATTTTGGATATTGTAGTCGCGAGAATGCGTCCTTCTCTCAACGTTTGGGCAGTGAATATGAGATGCTGCCGGTCTTCCAAATCAATCAACTCTTAAGAGTCTTGTTATTCCCATACTTATGCTCCTTTCCCCGGAAGCTACAATGACTGTAGTTACGCTTTATACTCACGCAATCGTAATATGAACAATGAAAAATACGTGGAGCAGAAACTTGAAATTCAAATGGGGGTGGATGGAAATTGATATAGTGACAAATACGGGGAGCAACATATATATAATATATATGAAACAACTACATTTTATTCGTCAACCCTTTAAAATACACATCGCACTTGTCACATTTATTTTCATAGCCTTCACATAAATTAATGCGTAGCCAAAAAAACTCTATAAATAAATAAAATTTCTTACGGCTCTCAAGAGTAAACAGCCACAGAACTCAAATTAGGAGAATTTCCATCAACCAAGGTCAATTTGACATGATGGATCAATCCCGTCCTTGAACTACATAATTATATTAGCTGGTCGCATATAGCATGGATAGCTGAAAACTCTCTTTGATTCCTGGTGGCTGATTGCAGTGTATGGAGGGAGCGCCCAACGTTCATGTCGGGTTCACTATTACAAAACAGTTCAACAGACCAGCTTATGGTTCAAAATAATTTTGGCAGTAGCGTACAACATACAACAAAGCACTGTATGCATCAGTGAATAAAAGGCAAAGTAGGAATAACTCTGAGTGAGAGCAGGATTTCATTAGGACAGAGAGAAGTAGGTAGTGGACAGAGAGCAGTAGGCAGTGGGAGTTACAACTATTTTGGGAGCTAGTTTTGATACCATGTCAAACCAAGCAGTAACTCCTCAATCAAAAATTGATTCATGCTTATTCCTTCAGGTAGGGCATCATTAAATACATGAGGGAGAGACTGTTCATTTCATCTCCCGATGACTATTCATATTACTTATTTATCTATTTACATTATATTCACCCAATCATGAGGATTAGGTATCAACACATTAGAACCATATAAACAATAACTAGGTGAAGTAAAAATAGAACATACAATCACACACATGAACACAAGATATAAAGTGGAAACCCAATGTGGGTGAAAACCACCTACTGCAATCGTCTCTGTCTTCTTTTTAGTAATAAGAGAATTCTTTTTACAATTTTTGTACTCGTGCAGTCTTATACCAATACGTGGGCTTCTACCTACAGAAGGCTAAAACCTTCTCTCATTCTCCAGCTTCTACTGGAAGGGAGCTACAACCCCCTAGCTCTTGTACTGATATGTTTACTAGTATGTAGGTGTCAACCTACAGAAGGATACGACCTTCTCTTTTCTTCCAGGGACCATGTTTCATCAATTTTTAGACTAGAACCATCAATAACATCATTCAATCATCAAATATATCGGCATCAACCAATCTCCTTTACTCCAACCACAACTAAATCAATCAATCACTTTGAAAACCCTTCAATCTGATCTTTCAGGATGCTATAACTAGAATATAGTAGCCAAAGCCCAAGCTAGAACCCAGAACACTACAATAGAAAACAGAAGCAGCTCAAACATATTTTATAAGGTATATGCTACTTCCATGTGATGAACCTGTGTGCATATGAAATTTCCTCAAGGCGAACCTGCGTACAGATCTGCAAATAAAATTTATGATGTATACGCTGTTTTTCTATGCATAACCAACATGTATACGCGACTTTGCTAAAGTGAACCTGTGTACAGATCCATCATTAGATCTTATCCTTCATCAAGTGCTAAGGTTCATCCTCGGTTTAGATCCATCTATGCACCATAACCCAATAACCTATATACTAGATCTTACTCTTCATCAGATATTCAATACTTGAGTACATTGGCCTAATGATCTTCCCTTCCTTTTATAGTCTTAGGCCTAACTCAATACCATGGACCAAAACCACTTAGGACCAATACCTTGGACCCAATACCTAGGGTCCATACCTCAGACTAGATACCTTGGACCAATACTATGGATCAAAATACCATGGACCAAATACCTTGGACCAAAACTTAGTTTTCCAAGATATATGTGCCTTTCATTCTATGAAAGTGCGTGTGTACATATACACGACTTGTATATAGTGAACCTGTGTGTATACGTGGCTTGGCCAATGGTGAACCTATGTATACCTCTCTTGCTTCATCCTGTGAAGTCTGATTTGAACTCTATGCTGTTAACCTGCTGAACTGTGATCTATGATCTGAGTGAGTTTCCATCAAGGACAACAATTGTGTCATAATTCCAACAAGTACAAGACCTCCGGTCCTTCTACTCGAATAGTCTTAAAGTGCGACATGTTTAGAGGAGAATTTCCACCACAAAAATCACACAAATAGCTCAAAAAGCCCACATAAATACTCATCCTTATCCTGATCTAAATTTTCCTAGCCAATATAGAAGAATAACCAAGACAAGTGTCCTTTTTCTCCCTCGCTGAGCTCCAAACATTTGTGGCCTATTTCAGAAGTGTGTTACTTATGAAATGTTTCACATTAGATGTCCCTTCTAGCCTCAACATCTCCCTCTTTTATATGTTTCACCTTGGGCCTCCAATGAATTTCATGACGGCACGCTTCTAATCCAACCAAATTAATCTTTGTGCCACCGACCCACTTAAAAACACACAAAAATTATTATCTTCACTTTGACAAGGGATCTCATGGTGCTTGAAGTTTCCCCTTGCTCCTTTAACGGTGCTCTTTCATCTCCATGTTCTAAGTAATCAAAATCATCTTTGTAATTAGCCCAACTCCTTTGGGTGCAAAACCCCACACTTAGGTTCTTAGCCCACAAGTTCCCTTGTGATGTCAATTTCTCCAAAACCCTCTAGCCTAGTGTTTGGAGTACCTCCCAAGCTACAAATATCAACAGAGGGTGGAAGACTAAGAAGCATAATTTAGAAACCTTAGCAACTTTCTTTTTAGTTGATATTTAAGATCAAAGAATGCATATACAAAGTTCCTTTGATGGATTCTTAAAAGACTCTATTTTCATAACATGTAGAAACAAGATTTCATAAAAGAATTTACACTTTTTAATATGGCATCAAGGAAACCCCAATTTCAGAATTTTACATGTAAAATGGAAGAAAATAAATGTAAACTTACAATATTCAATCAAGAACCACTTCATCAATCCAATATAGTCTCCTCATGCAAAAATATACTTCCCAAGACAATTCGTTCCATAATTCATCCTTAGCGACCAAGAGAAAAAGGCAAGAGAACTAGTGCACACTTCTTAAGAGAGATAAAAGTGTTGTGAATATGTGATGATACAAATAAAATTAACTTCCCTCTATCTATATGAGGGAAACCAAGTCATTTTTCATAAACTTACAAGTAAAATCCCTAAAAGTTTGTTTGGGCATTTAACTAAGCCTAAAAGTCATTTATACTTGGCCATAAAGTGGGAAACCCATAGGAGAAAAATTATACCCTTCTTGGACAACCAACCAACCAACAACCCCATATAACCAAAACATAACATGATGTTAGGATCCTCTACTTCTTACATTGATAAGTTTTTTCTCTCCCATTCAATTGTCCATTGGCATGCACTTTGGCTATTTTGTAATCATGTGCTTTCAATTGATGCTTTGGGCATACTAATATGGATTGAGGGGAAAACTAGATAATTGACCGATCTTTGACTGCATTCTTGTTCCCTCACTTCTCTTAGGAGGTTAGTCTTTGAATCTAGTCCAGTGGGGTTTCCTCTAAGGCCTTAGGGTTTTAGGATTGGAATTACTGGGGAGGCTCTAATTGAAGTAGCATGTCTAATATATTCCATTCTTACCACTTTCCATATTTCTTTCTATATCCATTTCCATTCTTTGGGTTAATGGTCATTGGTCATAGGGATCAGCACCCTTTCATTCTCATCCTTGAATCTAGGCTAGAAAACTTTGCTCTGGAGGTTGATACAGCCAAAAGAAAAAGGCATGAGAAATCTACAATGAATGAAATGATAAAATGAAAAAATGGTTGGGACAGTAGATTATGATGTGGGAGAAAGCCTAACAAGAGCCCTACCCCCCTAATTATCCATCCCCTAATTTCTCGAGCTCATGATTCTCCACCAATAAAATGAACTCTTGTATTGTTCCAACGCTAATGAGCGATAAAATGACTCATCATTAAGGTGTATTAAATGATAAATCTCAAATATCAAGCCTGGGCTCTTGAGTTATGCACCCAAATCAAAGGAAATCATAAAAAGTAAAAGGCACACCAAAGGTGTGGAAACAAAATCGGAGGAAAGGGTTAATTTATGATTTCTCACTCGTTACATCTATACACTCAGGATGTTCAACCACCATTAGTTTGCCACTTGGCTATGACACCCTGAATTGAATTCTTTCCCTCTCCATTGCCACCATTTTCACACAGACCCATGGATTGACAGGCTAACTTGGGACATGTCACTTCCTAGTTGAGGCTGGAAACACCTAATAGGGTTATCCATTTAACCATTCCTAACATAATGAGGTAAATTATTTACAGGACTTGATCTAGTTAGACATTTGAAGATGAGATTTCCATGAAGTATTATTGTGACCCCAACATTTGTTATGGTCCACTATGATGCATTTATGGTTATTGTACCTAATTCTGATTAGTTTTCACTTGATTTTGAGAGGATTTTGTCAAGTGGTTTTGTCACAACAATAGAGGCCTATAGAGATGATTTCCCTCCTTTCTCAACAACATTATAGAGGTTTCCTTATACATTCCACAGAGAGGATGTGAACTTGTTGATGTAGTGTTGCCTAGCCAGAGCAAAGCATTAGGCTACTTGATGAACCCACATGATGCTTGAAACTCCAATGTACCCCCAAATGTCAAAACATTGAGCCTATGAAGCCTGGTGTTGGAGATACTGATGATGTGCCCAACGGACCCAGGATGCCCCTAAGCTGCCCTTGACATTATTTGATGGGCGTTGGTTATTTTGGAGTTCAGATGATTATGGTGACCCTTGAGATGACAAGGGAAGGTTTTCACATCAGTTATTATCCCCAATTCTTGAGTAGGAGAGTGCCATGTCACCTATCTTACCCTTTAGAGGGTAACATTGGGCACCGTGGATATGGCGTCTTAATATGGAGTCACTTTGTAGGCATGCTCATGATCTAGGAGCTACATCTTGAAGTATGGAGCACTCATTAGTCCACATGACACTTGTGGTATTTATAACTTATTTTAAGTATGACATCATAGTTGAGGAGGTCTTTTTCACACACATATGGGATTTCATGGCATTTTTTGTTATGTTTTTGAGTTACGAGTTTGGCTTGCAACCTTTATCTTGTGGAACACTTAAACCTATAATCAGGGTTTACTTGTATTTTTTTATAAAAATGAGGGAGTTATGTATCATATAAATAGATATTCTTCCACTCATTATATTCTTACAATCTTTTACTCTCTAAGAGAGTGCAAGCTAATTTTTGCGCTACTATGGGAAAGAAGTGGTCTTTCAGTGACGTGGCCTTCTTGAGGATTCAATCTTTGCATGGAGATGTTATTCTGTGATTCAAAGAAGTGCCTTTTGTGGATAATTTTTTAAGTTTAATTTCTTATCATTGATATTTTTCATGTTGAATTTATGAAGTAGGGTTTCCATTGCACCATGACTAAATGATTAATTATTGTTGGAATCTTGCTACATTATTGCATGCAAAATTGTTCTCTTAAAGGCACATAGGGAAAATCTCAATGTGAATTTCCTATATTTAATTTCTCACCTCACAAGAATAATAGTTAGGGTTTTCAGAGTGGATTCACTAGTCATCCCCCTTTACTCCAACAAGGTCTTTCTCTTGAAGTTTAACCTTAGAAGACTCCATGAAACACTAGTAGGATAAGACAATAATCATTGGTGTGTTGATGATCCATAAAATATTCCAAATTTCATCTTCTTTTTCTCTTTCCTATATGTCTAAGGTAGCCACTAGGTTTTATAGGGATAATTTGTGTTTAGAAGTGAATTTTGTGTGGATATTTATGGTTCATAAATTAGGATTTTCATTTATAAATTGTTTGAAGACAAAACCTGGCGTAGTGCATGGTTGATATGCCCTAATATCAGCCTAAAATCCTCCTTACAGTCAATATAAATGAGTGCCTATGATGTTGACCTTTTTACACATGTCCGACCCTTGTTTTTCCTCATTTTTGTGCATCTTTGTTAGGAGTTAGCTGTTTACAAAGTGATGATACCCTATCCTCACCGGGAGCCTTTGTCTTACCAATGAGGATCATCCAACATTGACTATTTTGTCCCAACGAGGATGGTTGAGCTTCTCAAGTCTTATTTTCCCTATGATATTAGATTAGAGGATCATGTCTTCGAGTTGGCTTTGGTTGATTATTGGTGAATATTCCTAACCTCTCTTTATCCCAAGCATCCAGATTCATCCTCTAAGAGAGGTCTCTAAGCCTATTTATACTAGTGATTCCAAAGGGTCAAGGTAATGGTTAGATTTTGAGCCTTGGAGAGAATGAGAGAATTATATTTCCATTGATCGAAGATCTTAACCTCAAGTGATTAGAGATCCTTTGTTGCACTTGGAGGAGGAGGCTATGCTACAAACTTGAGGAGAGGGCTTCATTGACTGGACGCATATCTTTTATATTATCATTTATGATTAATAGATAATTGTTCCCTTCTTATACTTTTGATTTGATCATATTTTCTGCTTATACATGTTGTTTTTAGGATGACAAGCCCTCTATGGAAGGCTATTGTTTGCTTGCTTGGTGTTGTGTGTGCAAGGTCATGTTTTGTGTTATCTGGAAGCGAGATATTCAACCAAGAGTAGGTCTTTCTTTGCATCAGGCCCAAAGTACTTCATTGATCTGCAAGGATGCCTAGTACCAACCTTCAAACTACTCTTTATTGTATCATGTATGAGTGTAAAAATATTATTTATTGTATAAGATGTTGAGTGAATCTGGGCAGTTCATTAGGCAGACGATCTGATGGTAGAACTTATGTTTAGTTTAGGGTTTTTTGCCCTAGAAGGAAACCCCTCATATGTATGAGGGAATTGTATTTGAGGTTGTGTAATATATGTGTATTCTCTGAGTGAGAAGTAGGGAGGTGAGACTGTGAGAGAAAACATAGGATATTACAGTGGATCTACTGTAGGTTGTGTCACTTCATTTTGCTGGATAATAGAAAGGAAGGACTAGTTGTTCGGGGTGGACATAGCCCAAACTGGGTAAACCACGTATATCTGTGTCTCTCTTGTTTTATGCATTTTCTGTGTTTATATTTCTGCAATATTTTATGTGTTCCATTGCTCCGTAATATATAATTTTATACAAACTAGTATCAGAGCCGAAGGCCTATTTGGCTGATAAACTCGTAGGAAAGAAGGGTTCCTCATTCGAGTGGGAGCAATGGTGGAAGATGGTAAGTTTAGGGTCGAGAAATTTAACGACCAAAACTTCTCGCTGTGGAAGATGCAGATGGAAGATTATCTGTATCAGAAAGATCTATACCTACCATTGGGCTGAAAAACAAAGATGCTGATGGGTATGACAGATGAAGAATGGAACCTTCTCAATAGAAAGGCACTTAGAACAGTACAGTTGTGCCTTGCAACATCGGTTTCCTTCAACATTTCGAAGGAAACAATGATAGAGGGTTTGATTAAGGCGTTGGAGAAACTATATGAGAAACCCTCGGCCTCAAACAAGGTATTTCTTATGAAACGGTTATTTAATATGAAGATGTCAAAAGGTGGATATGTTGCAGACCATTTAAATGATTTTAATAGTATTACAAGTCAGTTATGTTCTGTAGGGGTAAACTTTGATGATGAAGTTAGAGCTCTATTATTCTTGTGCTCATTGCCAGAGAGTTGGAATTGTTTAATAATGGCCATTAGTAACTCTGTTTTTGGATCTATTATTTAATGTTTGATGATGTTGTCGGTGCTATCCTTAGCAAGGAAATGCGATGGAAAAGCTCCGATGAGACATCGGATAATGCTTTGAGTGCAGAGTCTAGGGGAAGAAAAATGGAAAGAGGAAGAGCTCAGGATATCGCAGTAAATCAAGGAAAGGCAGATTCAAGTCCAAATCAAGGATAGTGTCCTGGAAATGTAGAAAGAAAGGACACCTAAAGAAAAATTGTAGATCTCGAAAGGGAAAAGAAGGAGATGCACAACAAGAAAACAATCATGAAGCAAATGTGACAGGTAAGGTGTTACAAGATGCTTTGATTATTTCTTTCGAAAATATTACTGACTCCTGGGTGGTAGATTCAGGGGCCTCATTCCATGGCACACCTGATAAGAAATACTTTCATGACTATATTCAAGGAGATTTTGGAAAAGTCCATTTGGGTGATGATAAACCCTGTAAAACTGTTGGAATGGGTAAGGTTCTTGTAAAACAACAGAATGGAAACTAATGGCTAGTAAAGGAGGTAAGTCGTGTTCCAGATATAAAGAAAAATCTGATTTCAACAGGGCAATTAGGCGGTGAAGGTTGTGTGACAACTTTCATAGATAAAGCTTGAAAGGTCACCAAAGGAGCCCTGGTAATAGCAAAAGGCGAAAAGGTTGGTACATTGTATTTATGCAATGGTATTCCTAACTCTGTTAATGCTTTAACTTACAAAGGAGCAGATGCAACATCATGGCATCATAGGCTCGGACACATGAGTGAAAAGGGGGTGAAGATTCTTCACTCAAGGAATTTGTTTCCAGGTTTGAAGAATGTTGATTTGGACTTCTGCGAGAATTGCATTTATGGAAAACAGAAGCGAGTCAGATTTCTCAGAGTTGGGAAAGAAAAGAAGAGCGAAAAATTAGAGCTTGTGCATATAGATGTATGGGGACCTGCTCAGGTATCATCTCTCGGTGGCTCTCATTATTATGTTACTTTATGATGATGCAACTAGAAAAACTTGGATTTATTGTATTAAGAATAAATCTGATGATTTGATACTTTCAAGAAATGGAAAGCAAAGTTTTGGTTGAGATTGAGACAGGAAAGAATTGAAGTGTCTCAAATCAGACAATGGAGGTGAATATTGCAGCAAAGATTTTGATAGGTACTTTTTAGAGTATGGAATTCACAGAGAGAAGACAATTCCAAGAACACCACAAGAAAATGGTGTGTCAGAAAGGATGAACAAAACAATCATGGAGCGTGCAAGGTGCATGAGATTGCATGCAGGATTGCCTTTACAATTTTGGGCAGATGCTGTAGATACTACTGTTTATCTAATAAATAGAGGGCCTTCAAGTTCCTTGGATGGTGGTGTTCCAGAGGAAGCATGGAGAGGTAAAAAGGTAAACTACTCCTTTTTAAAGCCTTTTGGTTGTGAGGCCTTTGTCCACATTGATAAAGAAAATAGAACAAAGCTTGAGGCAAAGTCAAAGAAATGTACCTTTATTGGATATGGTGTTAATTATTTTGGTTATCGCTTATATGATTACCAAAATCACAAAATCATTAGAAGCAGAGATGTAATATTCAATGAAAAGGTCTTGTATAAGAATCAATTGCAGGAAAAGAAACAGGAAAAGGAAAACAAAGAATACACAGTTCTTAATGAAATCACTAAAAAAGCAAAGGTGCCTGAAAGTAATAATAATCAACAACCACAAAAACAACAACCACCACAACAGCAACAGGCACCCAAACACCTGAAAGTGGTGTTAGAAGATCTACCAGGATAAGTAGACCCCTTGAACGATACTCTCCTTCATTATATTATTTATTGTTGACTGATTCTAGTGAACCTGAATGCTATGGAGAAGCAATGCAGGTTGAAATCAGGAAGAAGTGGGAGGTAGCCATGGAAGAAGAGATGGAATCCTTAATGCATAACCAGACTTGGGACTTAGTCAGGTTGCCTACAGGAAAAACTAAATTGAAGAATAAATGGGTTTACATGCTGAAGGAAGAAGATGGAGGAAAACAGAGGTACAAAGCTCGACTTGTGGTGAAGGGGTTTGCATAGAAGAAAGGTGTTGATTTTGATGAAATATTTTCTCCTGTTATTAAAATGAATTCAATCAGAACTATTTTAAGTCTAGTAGCAGTTGAAGATTTGCATCTTGAGCAGTTAGATGCAAAGACAACCTTTTTCCATGGGGATTTGGAGGAAGAGATATATATGCAACAACCACAAGTATATGAGGTGAAAGGGAAGGAGAAACTAGTGTGTAGGTTGAAGAAGAGCTTGTATGGCTTAAAACAGGCTCCAAGGTAGTGGTATCTAAAATTTGACAAGTTTATGTCTGAACAAGGTTATAACTAGATGTCACTTTGATCATGTGTTTATCTAAAAAACAAATGATGCAGCTATATTATATTGGTTATTGTATGTAGATGACATGCTTGTTGCAGGGTCTAACATGCAGGAAATAAATGTGCTCAAAAGAAAATTGGAAAATTCATTTGCAATGAAGGATTTGGGACGTATAAAACAAATCCTTGGTATGAGAATAACTAGAGACAGGAAAATTCACAAATTAACATTGTCTCAGAATGAGTACATACAAAAGGTGTTGAAAAGATTTAATATGCACAATGGAAAACCAATTAGTACACCTTTTGCTAGCCATTTCAAACTTAGTAAGGAAATGTGCCCAAAGACCTAAGAAGACATGGATTATATGTCTAAATTTCCATATGCATCAACAGTTGGAAGCTTAATGTATGCAATGGTCTGCACAAGCCCTGATATTGCACATGCAGTGGGAGTTGTAAGCAGGTACATGAACAATCCAGGAAAGGAACATTGGATGGCAGTGAAATGGATTCTCAAATATTTGAAAGGTACCAGAAATCAAGCATTATGCTTTGGTGGTTCAAACATTTCCCTATAGGGATATGTTGATGCAAATATGGTAGGTGACAGAGATAACAGAAGGAGCACTACAGGATATGTATTTACTGTAGGTGGAACAACTGTCAGTTGGGTTTCAAAAATCCAAAGTGTTGTTGCACTTTCAACAACAGAAGTAGAGTATGTTGCTGCTACAGAGGTTAGTAAAGAAATGATTTGGTTACAAAGGTTATGGGTGAATTGAGTAAGGAGCATGATATGGGCATGTTATACAGTGATAGCCAAAGTGCTATTCATATTACAAAGAACTCAACCTTTCATTCCAGGACTAAACACATACAACTCAAGTACCATTTCATACGATCAGTGTTGGAAGATGGAGAGTTGAAGCTGGAAAAGATACACACTAGCCAGAATCTTGCAGATATGCTAAAAAAAGTTGTAACCAGGGAGAAATTGAGAATATGCTCAGTTTCAATTGGTCTTCAAGGATGACGATGAAGATGAGAAACAGCCAGGTCCAAAGAGGAGTCATTGTCCAGCAAATGAAGCACAAATGGAGTTGCTACAATCATTCTCCAAGTGGGAGATTGTTGGATGTGGAGCATGATTGTTTAGAGGTCTTTGTTTCAGCTGGATGTATACCCCAGGAAGTTTGTACACCCCTCCACCCAGGGGGGTGCCTGCGGGGGTTCGGGGGGGCCGATCCCCCCCCGGCTAGGGGGTCCGAGGGCCAACAGTCCCCCAGCAGGGGTTCGGGGGTAGTGCCCCCAAAGCTAAAAACAGATGTAAAATTGCCTTGTAAAAGTATAGTAATTTCTAGTTAATCTAGGTCGTTCATTAGGAGGATGATCTGACAGTAGAACTTATGTTTAGTTTAGGGTTTTTTGCCCTAGAAGGCAACCCCTCTCTTTGTATGAGGGCATTGTATTTGAAGCTGTGGAATAGATGTGTATTCTCCGAGCGAGAAGCAAAGAGGTGAGACTGTGAGAGAAAACAAAGGATATTACAGCGGATCTGCTGTAGGTTGTGTCTCTTCATTTTCCTGGATAATAGAAAGGAAGGACTGGCTGTTCGGGGTGGACGTAGCCCAAACTGGGTGAACCATGTATATATGT
>APFE030750769.1:24678-35236 GCA_000404065.3 Pinus taeda | reverse complement strand
AGAGAAAAACAAGGAAGGAAGCCAAGTGCAGAACCCACTTCATAGAGACCCATACAACAAAAACAGAGGAAGCCCACAACCTAGTTACCATAGTAAACTTGCCTGAAGTAAGCCATTACATAACCAAAAAAATACAGACCAACGTCGGCGAGAGCAGGCTAATTAATAGGTGGTTCTTCCACAATTCGGCACCAACCGAAATCTGGCTCATCTGCAGCAGGAGCGGCGATCTGATCAGAGGGTCCGGGATCTACAGGTAACATCTCTGTGTCCTGAGTGCTGCAACATGGGGCGACTTGAACATGCTGAGGCGCCACTCCAATTCCGAGCTGAATCGTAGGAGAAGGATCAGGGACTGCCCCTAAGCCTCCCGTATGAGAATCTAAGCCCTCCATCTGAGTTGTCTCATAGAAGACCATGGATATGTGGCCAGTTATCCGAGGCTGGTGCAGGGAGTTGTTGAAAGAGAAAATGGCAGAGCCTATCGAGGAGGGAGGCCCATGGTTTTGACTAGAGGCTTGACGCCGCCCGTGCCCGCTACGAGTGCCAGGATAACGACCAGTGAACAGTTCACTGGTGGGGGCAAGCGACTCCGAAGAAGAGCCAGTCTGAGCGCGCCGGGGTTGGCCTCTACGGCGCCCCATTCTCTGACGAAGACGAGCCATCGAAGAAGGAGCGATAGATAGGTTACAGAAAAGCTATGCAATGGACCCAAGATCAAGCTAGTGTCGAGTGGAACAATAAAGACTTGGAGACCCGGGAGAGAGCCCTCAAATTCTAGGCGCAAGCGGGAGCCTGCGAGCCACCTTTGAATTGCCCAGACTAGTCTCCCACCCTCCCAACTCAAAGACCAGGCAGAAGACAAAACGGTTGAATAGGGGGCCAAAAGCTGTGAAGGAATTGCTCCGAAGCCACCTACCAAAGCCAAAAGCCAGAACAGAGACCAAGAGATGATAAACCGACACGAGAACCTCCAGACTGAAACCCAGAACCCCCCAATGGAAAGAGATGAGCCGACGGAGCTACCCTTGGAAGGCCGAACAAAGCTTCCTCGTCAAAGGCAAAGAAACTACAGAGAGAACCGGAATTTGAACAGAGGCGAGGGGATGAGCCCAAAGAAACAACTCGCAATGCTTCAACGCAAACACAGGGTAGTGCCATTCCTTAAGCTTGCCAGACCTTTCTTGAAAAACCACATTCATAACTGCTGCATTGATGATCGCTGTCATCTCTTGCAGGTAGCAGCATGCAGAGGGAGGATCCATTGCAGAGGAGAGAAAGAATGAGCCCGAACCACTTGATGGGGGAATGTAATGACTCGCCTTGCACGCATGCCAGGTGCTCTTCCCTTCACCTGTATTTAACACCTCGTATTGGATGGGAAGGTGTTGAGCTGCCTCACCCCATCCCAGTCCTATCATGTTGAATGCCATGTCAGTCACCCGCATCCGGGGGTTTTCTCTGCAATATTATTAAAGAGCCTTTAACTACATTTCCTCTTACATCATCTAAAAAGCAAGATCCCACATAACTTGAACCATAATCTAAAAAGCAAGATCCGGCATAAGCATAACCTGAACTATCCTTATTGAAGGATTGTGAACTCTTCCTTTTCCTAGTTGAAGATTTCTTTTGCAAGGGTTGCTTTTCCTACACCACCTAACCCAACAATCCCTACGACCTAAACTTTTCTTCCACTCTATGGATGCTGCAATAACACTTGATTTTCAAAATCACTAACTTTTTCTTCTAAAGCGGTTGGATATTTGGCTACATCCAATGGTTTATTCACATTTCTTGACACACATTCAACCACCTTAAGTAGCAAGAGGCCCTCATCACTGGCAAAAAACAATATAACCAATGAGAAACATAGTATGTGCATATCTGTCAATATAAAGTAATAGAAACACTAGGAAGGATGTGTTAGGGTCCCACCCTAACCCCCTTATTTATGTCATAGGATCGAGTCATAGTTATAGTTAAGTAAAGAGTCAATAAAGCCCATATTAATAATTGTCAGTGGTTAACCCACATTTAACGAAGGGACCACAGTTAGTTGCAAATGGGCCATGGTATTAGATAGATGGTATTAATAAGAACCATGGTATTGCCCCATGGTATTGCATGTATGAATCCTATATAAAGGATAGAGACTCCCCTTGAGGAGCATCATGTATTATTTTGTAATCAAGCTCTGCTCTATTGGAGGTTTCCCCCTCGAAGAGGCAAGTGAACATTGCTTTCTAAATAATAAAATACTTGATGTTATTTCTCACTGTTCTATGTTCTGGGTATATTTCTTCGCATATTTGGTATTTTGGTATCGTCTTGCAAGTTAAGAGCATAAAAAGTGGTATCAGAGCGCTTTCCAGGGCTGGTGGGATACCCATTTTTTAGCAATTTTTTTTTTGCTAGAGATGTGTTTCGGCATCTTTAAACCACGGGATTTGTCGTTGAGCACATAAACCTACAGATTTGGGGAGGCATGCACGTAGGAAATACAAGAGGTGGTCATGCTTATTGGACTCCCTTGTAACCCCTCTGGGTACCCCTTCAAGTAGTAGCGCATTAGATAGAACCGTGCACAGACTATCTTCCAAGTACCCTCTGGGTATATTGGAAGCCCCCTAGCTCCCTTAAAACCTCACCATGGATAAATTGTCGGCCATCCTGCTGCTACAGTACACCAAGAAAAGCACTCGAAGAGATTACTCACCCATACGATAGGGTAGTTGGGTTGTACGGCTAAGGGTATGGTTGATCCTCCTTGGTTAGTGCCCTGAAAAATTGTGCCAAGTACTACAGTCAGAACCTTATGTATATTGCGATATGTAGCACCTGACACTCCTGGAGACCATAGTTCCCTTCTCTACCTCTAGATCATGCATAATCTCTGCTAGATCAGATCTCGCAAGTGGAGTTTTGTAGCAGCAGCAACAATCAGTTCCGCAGTTTAGATTTATCAGAACAACCATTCAGATCTATTAGATCCATCAGATCTGCAGCAACAATCTGTTCCACCATTCAGATCTATCGAATTAGCCATTCAGATCTCTCGGATCCATCAGATCTGCCATCCAGATTTGAGTAGTTGTGTGGGTTCTTATACCTGGATTTTCGCAGGACTTTTGGCAGCATTGACATTTCTGGGATTCAGCTACTGCAGTATTCCTAAGCAATGAGTAAAACTCCGTTAGGAGTTTAAACAAAAAAAACAAAAGTCTGAGACCCCCCCGGGGCACTTATTGGTGACTTAGCCCATAAGAATCAGGATGACGAGCTTAACAAGGTGGTACAATTCAATTGCTAGAGGCAAAAAATTTGGGCGGTCCCAAATTTCAAGTAAATTGGCTTGGTGCATGGTACAAACTAGAGCTCATGCTATGGCGAATGAGAGGATGGACAACCTTGAATCATCCTTGAAAGACATCCAATCGCAGTTAAAGGAAATAACTGCAACACTCTCTAAGGGCAAGGTGGAGGCATGCGAGGAGGCATATATTGGCAATGAAAATAGTGAGGGTGAGTCTAGCCAGTCTCTTCACCTCTTTGGCACCCCCCAAAATCCCATGCGTGACCACCCAAGTTGGACATGTATAAATTTGATGACTCTCACTCGGCCGCATGGATAGCACAAATGGAGCAATAATTCACACTGAATTACATCCTGGATAATGCGACTCAACTTAGTGTGGGTATCATGTACTTGGACAATGAAATATGGCAATGGTGGAAATGGCATCAATGTTGCTATGGAAGGCCCTTGACGTGGGATTCATTCAAAAAATCTCTTATGGATCACTTTGACCATGAATCTAACTTTTTGGGCCATCTCACTAAGCTCAGACAGACACGAACAGTGAATGAATATATTGCAGCCTTTGAAGCCTTAGCTTTCCACACTGGAGGTCTACAAGATGAATTCTACACTGAATGTTTTGTCAGTGGTCTCAAAGAAGCCATACAAGCCCACGTCCAACTGCACCACCCTAGCTCATGGCTGCATGCTTGCAGGATAGCTCGTGAAGTTGAACGAGCATTGGCAGCCTAGTCCAATCGCCCAAATTTCATCGCCAAGGGTCACCCCCGAGAGGCTCAAAGCACTACCCAAACACTCAAGGTTCAAAAGGTGTCACCAGCAGAAATGGCGGAAAGAAGAAAGCAAGGATTATGTTACTACTGTGATGAGAAATACTCCCCCAGGCATAAATGCAAGGAGCCCAATTGTTTTCAAATTGATGCTACTGATCATAGTGCATCAGAGGATGCCCCACCACTTGAGCAACCAGAGGAGGAAGAAGAGGACAACTAGCAGGACAATGTACCTGAAGAACTAGTTAAATCGCTGCATGCTTTGGCAGGGATTTCTTTGCCTAAAACTCTCAAAATTAGAGGTTTTATTAAGCATCGACTAGTAGTAGTCTTGATTGAAAGTGGAAGTACACATAATTTTATCCATCAAAGAGTTGCGGAAGCAGTGCATTGTTTTGTCCGAGCAGTTTCTAACTTCTAGGTCCAAATTGCTGATGGGGGAACAATGAAATGTGAAGGCTGTTGTGAAAATGTCAAGCTTAAAATGGGGGATTATCAATTAAAGACCCACATGTTTTCCATAAACATGGGAGGGTGCGACATTGTCCTCAGTGCTGAATGGCTTCGCATACTTGGCCCAATCATAATCGATTTCTAGGAGTTATATATGAGCTTTAAGCAGAACAACCACACACATACCCTCCGCGGACTCTAGGCAGGAGCCCCCTCTATCATCAACTCACATCGGATGGAAAAATTGTTAAAATAGGGCCACCATGGAGTCATAGCTCAATTTAATGCCATCTAGGCCTGCGAACCCAATCCTGTTCATATTCATCCTGAGATACAACAGATCTTAAACAACCCTCTGCCAGTCTTTGACAAGCCTTATGAGCTTCCACCCTTGAGATGGGAACATGATCATAGCATTACTATGGTCCCAGGGGCCCAACCACCAAATCTGCACCCCCATAGATATCCGTTTGCCCAAAAGAATGAAATAGAAAAAATGATCAAGGAACTCTTGGAAGCAGGCATTTTTCATCCTAGCATTAGTCCTTATTCATCACCGGTGGTCATGGTGCTCAAGAAAGATGGGGAATGGCGTATGTGTCCAGACTTCAGGGCCCTTAATAAGTTGATAGTCAAAGATAATTTTCTCATCTCGGTTGTTGATGATTTGTTGGATGAACTAAATGGGGCTCACTTCTTTACTAACCTTGACCTTCACTCAGGCTACCACCAAATCCACATGAAAGAAGTAGACATCCCAAAGACTACTTTCCAAACTCATGAAGGCCATTATGAGTTCCTGGTCATGCCATTTGGTCTTTGTAATGCCCCATCGACTTTTCATAGCCTTATGAACTACCTGCTCAAACCATATCTTAGAAAACTTGGTCTTGTTTTCTTTGATGACATCCTCATCTACAGTCGCACCTCGGCCGCACATCTTCAACATGTAGATCTTCTCTTGCAACTGCTCCGCAAGCATAAATTATTTGTCAAGATGTCCAAGTGTTCTTTTGGCATGGAAGAAGTTGAGTATTTGGGACACATTATGGAGCGTGAAGGTGTCATAGTGGACCCCAAAAAGATCTAGGCCATGCAGGATTGGCCTCAACCTAAGACATTGAAGAGCCTGAGAGGATTTTTGGGTCTCACAGGCTACAATCGCAAATTTGTCTGCAATTATGGTCACATTGCTAGGCCCCTCGCTCAACTTCTCAAGAAAAATTCATTCCTCTAGAATGATGAAGCACAATAGGCCTTTACAGCTCTCAAACATGCCATGTGTTCCAGTCCAGTCTTAGCACTATCCGACTTCACCAAATCTTTTGTGATTGAATGTGATGCTTTGGGTACAGGTATTGGGGTAGTCTTCATGCAGGAAGGTCGACCTTTGGCTTTCACGAGCCAACAACTAAGTGGGAAGAATCTGGGACAATCTACCTATGAGAAGGAGATGATGGCCATCTTACATGCAGTAGATACTTGGCGACCATACTTATTGGGGTGACGTTTCCAAATCTGCACCGACCATCAAAGCCTTAAATATTTTTTTGAGCAACACCTATCCTCACCACAACAAAATAAATGGCTCACCAAAATGTTGGGATATGATTATGAGATAATTTACAAGAAAGGGCGCAAAAATATTGTAGCAGATGCGTTATCCCGCCAATTTGAGGAGGAAAGTACCTTCTTGCAATTTCCCTTCCCATTCCAGAATGGATTGAAGAGGCCCACAAAGAATGGTTTTCACATCCTTGGCTCTCCCAACTCATTAATCAATTGTAGGCGGATCCAAATTCCACAACGGGCTACTCGTGGCAGGATGAGATTCTTCGCTACAAGGACAAAGTCATAATATCACCAGCATCCACCCTCAAAAGCCGCATTTTGGCAGAGTTGCACTCATCTCCCACTGTAGGACATTCAAGCTTTCAGAAGACGTATGCTCACACTTGAAGATCTTTTTCTTGGACAGGCATGAAAAAGGACATTCCTACTTTTGTAGCTGAATGTGATGTCTGTCAGTGCCACAAAGGAGAAACAGTCAAATCCCCAGGCACATTACAGCCATTGCCCATCCCACCCTCAATCTGGATGGAGGTTTTATGGATTTCATTACGAGTCTTCCAAATTCAGGAAACAAGTCAGTCATCATGGTGGTTGTGGACAGACTTTCTAAGTATGCTCATTTTTGCGCCCTACCCCACCCTTATACACTGACTTTGGTCACTCAATATTTCATGGATCAGATCTTCAAATTGCATGGCATGCCCACTTCCATTGTGTCTGATCGTGACCTGGTCTTCACCAGTAACTTTTGGCAAGAACTCTTCTGGCTACAAGGTACCCAAATACAACACAATACTTCCTATCATCCACAAACTGATGGTCAAACTAAGGAAGTCAACAAATGTCTGGAAACATACCTTAGGTGTTTCACTTCAGAAAAGAAACATCTTTGGGTATAGTGGTTACCTCTAGCTGAATGGTGGTATAACACCAACTATCATGCCACCACCAAAATGACTCCATATGAAGCATTTTATGGTCAACTCCCTCCTTCCCCTACTTCTTATATCAGGGATGCTCAAAGGTACAAGCAGCGGATCAACTACTACAGAACCGCACCACCATGCTGGCTCACCTTAGAGAGAATCTTCATCAAGCCCAAAACCGCATGAAGCAACATGTAGATCAACATCGCTCAGAACACCAATTTCAAGAAGGGGATCAAGTATTTTTGAGGCTGTAACCATATAAGAAAACATCATTCAAAGACAAAGGTTGTCAGAAACTATCTCCAAAATTCTATGGACCGTATCAAGTACTTCAGCGCATTGGAGAAGTTGCCTACAAGCTAACTTTGCCACCTACTGCAAAAATCCATCTAGTTTTCCATGTATCATGCCTCAAGAAAGTGATTGGGAACAATTGCACAATTCAAACCAATCTACCTAAACTAGATGAATAAGGGTCAATCGGGCTCCAACCTGAACAAGTTCTTGATACACGAGAAAGGCACCTGCGTGGCCACATGATCAAAGAAGTCCTCATCAAGTGGAAAGACACCTCTCCAGAAGATGCAACCTGGGAACCAACCACTATTCTTCAATAGTTTCCGCAGCTTCAGCCTTGAGGACAAGGCTATTCTTATGGGGGAGGGCATGTTAGGGTCCCACCTTAACCCCCTTATTTATGTAATAGGATCGAGACATAGTTATAGTTAAGTAAAGAGTCAATAAAGCCCATATTAATACTTGTAAGTGGTTAACCCGCATTTAATGAAGGGACCACAATTAGTTGCAAATGGGCCATGGTATTAGATAGATGGTATTAATAAGAACCATGGTATTGCCCCATGGTATTGCATGTATGAATCCTATATAAAGGATAGAGACCCCCCTCGAGGAGCATCATTTCTTATTTTGTAATCGAGCTCTGCTCTATTGGAGGTTGCCCCCTCGAAGAGGCAAGTGAACATTACTTTCTGAATAATAAAATACTTGCTGTTATTTCTCACTGTTCTATGTTCGAGGTATATTTCCTCGCATATTTGGTATTCTGGTATCATCTTGCAGGTTAAGAGCATAACATGATGTTTGAACGCGTACCCGTTGCACACCTCCAGCTCGAAACTGCTTATGCTGGAAAATTTAGAAAGAGCATTTCACCACTCTTCAATAGTGGCCGCATTGTGTCTCAGCTTCTTTTGATGAGATTGAGGATCACATATCTAGCTCAAAACATTTATCCAATATTCAATAGAAAGAACATTTCTCTCAGTTTGAGCCTAATACTCCGTCTTCTCTCCAAGTTTCTGTAGGGATTGAGCATACACACTATCTTTGCCCTAGGTCCATCTAAGGTCAACGGGTTTCACTTGGTAAAACACATGAATTATTTTAGCCCCTGACTCCAACATCATTAGGAGCTCATTTAGACACCAAGTTGAATAATATCTTGGGGGTGCATGACTTCTTCCTCCTCCTCTAAAGTCATAAGCTCATATAATTAGTTTAGGTTGCCAATTTTAACCACAAAATGGATCTTAAAATAGCCAAGAGTTTGAGAAGGAAGTAATTCACTCCAATGGCTTTCAATATGCTATACAAAGCATACCTAATATACTTTAATTACATGGGGTGTCTAATACACTAATGTCAACTATATGTGGGAGGGAGTGGTTGATATGGCTTGCTATTTGTTTGTGGCTTCATTCTTATATTAGATTAAATGTTTGATATTTTGTATGCAACATAATTTATTTGCTTAATTTTTTTTTTAGTGTAACTACTTGAACTAGGGTATACATTCCTCATTATAAATGTTATATTTCAACATGGCATGGCATATATATTTAGAGAGACAAGCGACTAGTTGTCTTCCCTACGTAAGAAACAAGGGTAGAAAATCGGGAGGTCAATCACTTCTTGAAAAGGTTATGGAATGTCAAGGAGTGCAAGTGCAAGTGTTTAACAAATTGCGTCTTCTTGATGTTGGTAAGTTTTTTCTTTTCTTTGAATTCTTAATGTAATTACTTAGTACTCTTTGTAAGTTGATTTAGAAAGAGAAATTAAAGGATAGTGGTGGCTGAATTTTCTATAGAATTTATGCCTCTTAATAAAAACATTATTGTGTTACATTATTGGTCATTGGTCATTCTTTGAGCATTTTTTCTTAGGAGCTACATGTAATCCTTAATACTGGGCTATAAATTGATGGCACTAGATGGAATCTTGTTCAAAAAAATAAATTTTGAGTTTTTCCTCATGCTTCCCTTCTATTATAAGATCTAATACAATCTTGACATCTTACAAACGATCCTACTTTGTGTTATATTCTTTCCACGACTAGCCCATGAAGTTAACCGGGGGTTAGAGGGGGGGAGTTCACAGGGGGTTTGAGGTGTACCCATAACCCCACTTTATGGGGTCCGGGGTAGCGCCCTGGAAAATTTTGGTTTTGGACCCTATGTTAGGTTGGGCGGACCCACCTATGGTTTTGTGCATGATTTTCGCACATGTTTTTTGGATGTGATGGATTTCGGTCCATGGTATTGGATGCTTCGACATGTATAAATATGTATTATAACATTGAAAGGAATACAATAAAAAATCAAGTTGGTAGTCCTGGTTTTGGGATCCAGGGGAAAATCTCTATGTATATGTGTTTTATGTGTTCTTCTCTCGCATTGTTTATTTTCTGTGTTTTAGAATTTGTATGCAGGTAATTTCTGTACGGGGTTAAAACCTCCATTTGGTATCAGAGCAGTTTTGGCTTCAAGAGGACGCCTTTGTTGCTGAGGGGTTTCACTCGGCCCTGTGGAAGACCCTGTTCAATGGGAGATTTGCGAGGTCGATTTTGGTGGTAAAAGAAGATGGTGAGCAGTGGAAAGATAGAGATCAAGAAATTTAATGGTCAGAGTTTTGAGTTGTGGAAACTCAAGATGGAGGATCTGTTGGTGGATAAAGATCAGTGGATCGCGGTAGATCCGGGTACTAAACCAACGGGAGTGTTTGATGAAGAATGGAAGAAGTTGGATCAGAAGGAAAAGAGCACAATATGATTGTGTATCTCCGATTCAGTATTGCTGAATGTATCAGGGGAAGCTACAGTGAAGGCTTTGTGGGACAAGTTAGAGACTTTGTAAATCTAAGTCTCTGGTGAATAAATTGTTCGTGTGGAAAAAGTTGTATAACTTGATGATGAAAGATGGAGACTCGGTGAATGAGCATTTGAACACATTTAATGTTGTGGTAAGTAAATTAGCATCTATTGATATTAAAATTTCAGATGAAGATAAGTGCATCAGTTTGTTGTGTTCTCTACCAGATTCGTGGGATAGTTTGGTTATTCCAATAGGTAGCAATGCAACTGCCTTACAATTTGATGAAATAGTCTCAGCCTTGCTGATGGAGGAGATGAGATGGAAAAATATGGAGAGCCAAAATGGTGATGCCTTGTCTGTACGAGGATGGTCCCAGAACAAAAACAAAAATAAGTCATC
>APFE030750769.1:3919-24452 GCA_000404065.3 Pinus taeda | reverse complement strand
AGGTGCATCCTTTCACTTCACTCCCCATAGAGAGTGGTTCTGCGAGTATGAGAAATATGATGGTGGTGATGTCTTCTTAGGGGATGATAGGAAGGCTAGAACCATTGGTCGTAGAAAAGTAAAGTTGAAGTTGCAAGGTGGAATGGCTAGAACACTTCCAGGTGTTCTGCATATTCCTGCATTGGCCAGAAATCTGATTTCTGTAAGCAAGCTGGATGATGCAGGTGTAAAGATAGTGTTCGAGAAAGATACCTGTAAGATTGTTTGGGGAACACTGGTATTGATGCGTGGAGTTCGGATTGGAACTTTGTACAAGCTGCAAGGTAGCACTATTGTTGATGGGTGCAATAGTTCTATGGTTCCTGAAAGTGGAGCTGAAAATCTAGTGGTTTCTGGAGAGAAGACCATGTTGTGGCATCAAAGGCTTAGACATATTGGAGAGAAGGGCCTTTGAATACTTCATGGTAAAGGTATGGTAGAAGGTATGAGTAATAGCTCTCTGGATTTTTATTTCTGTGAAAATTGTGTATAGGGGAAGAAAAATCGGGTGAGTTTCCCCTTTGGTAGTAAGAGGGTGAAACAAATATTAGAACTTGTGCACAGTGATGTGTTTTGACTTGTGAAGGTTCCATCACTGGATAAGTCTGTGTACTATGTATCATTTATAGATGACTTCTCAAGGAATACATGGATATATTTCCTTAAGAAGAAATATGAAGCCTTTGTCAGGTTTAAAGAATTTAAGACTCTCGTGGAAAATCAGACAAAGAAGAAGATAAAGGTGCTAAGGACAGATAATGGTGGAGAGTTTTGCAGCAAGAAATTTGAAGAATTCTGTAAGAAGTGTGGTATAGCATGACAAAATACTACTCCATATACACCTCAACAAATGGGAGATGTAGAAAGAATGAAGAAGACATTGATGGAAAGGGAAAGAAGCATGCTTAGTGGTGCCGGGTTAGGACAAGAATTTTGGGCAGAGGTGGTGGATACTGCATGTTACTTGGTCAATAGGTCACCTTCATCAACGTTGGAGGATAAGACTCCACAATAGGTATGGATTGGTAAGAAACCCTCTCTTTCACATCTGAGGGTATTTGGATGTGATGCATATGTACATGTTCCAAAGAAGAAACGAACCAAATTGGATAGTAAATCTGAAAAGTGCATCTTTATTGGGTATAAGGATGGTTTAAAAGGTTATAAGCTTTGGAACCCAGTCACAAGGAAGGTTGTATACAGCCGAGATGTGGTGTTCAGAGAGGTAAAAGATGTTATTAAACATGAAGTTCAACCAAAAGAACCTGAGAAGATATAGTTTGAGCTTAAGGAGGAAGAATTGGACTCTACAACAGAGGAGGAATCAGAAGATGAAGAGCTACAAACTCCGGGTGTGAGAAGATCAGTTCGAGAAAGAAGGCAGCCAGAAAGGTATAGTCCATCTGCTTTCTATTCAAATTTTGCTTTATTTATTACTAACGATGATCCCAGAACTGTGAAGCAAGCAGTAGATTCGGAGGATGGCAAACTATGGAAAGAGGCCATGGTTGATGAAATGGCATCTTTGCACAAAAATGAGGCTTGGGATCTGGTGGAGTTGCCGGCTGGAAAGAAACCCATTGGTAGCAAATGGGTGTTCAAGAAGAAGAAAAATGCAGAAGGAAAGGTGGAGAAATAAAAAGCTTGGTTGGTAGCAAAAGGTTATTCCCAGGTGTCTGGAAATGATTTTGGTGATATTTTTTCTCCTGTTTCCAAGATAACTTCTATTAGATTACTTTTTTCTTTTGATGCTGCTTCTGATTTTGAGGTGGAACAAATGGATGTGAAGACAACATTTCTTCACGGGGATCTGGAAGAGGAAATCTACATGAAGCAACCTGAAGGCTTTGCGGTCAAGGGTAAGAAAGAACTGGTATGCAAGTTAAAGAAGTCTCTGTATGGGTTAAAACAATCACCAAGGATGTGGTATCAGAAATTTGATACATTTATATGGGGACTTGGCTTCACCAAAAGAAAACTAGATCACTGTGTGTATTTTAAATTAATTGGTGATTGTGTTATTTATCTAGTCTTGTATGTGGATGATATGTGGCTGGTTAGAAATGACAAAGAAATTATCCAGGATTTGAAGACCCAATTGTCCTCCAAATTTGACATGAAAGATCTTGGTGCTGCCAACTATATTTTGGGCATGGAAATTAAAAGAGATTAGGCAAAGAGGAAGCTCTGGTTAAACCAGAGGAAGTATGTCGAGACAATACTGTAGAGGTTTAATATGCAAGATAGTAAGCCAGTGAAGGTTCCTATTCCTGTAGATGTGAAGTTATATGCTGAACAGTGTCCCAAGACACAAGAAGAGGAAGAGGACATGTCCCATGTTCCATATGCAAGTGTAGTCGATAGCCTGATGTATGCAATGGTCTGTACTAGACCAGACATTACACATGCAGTGGGAGTATTGAGCAGGTTTATGTCAAAACCAGGGAAGGAGCACTGGAAAATAGTGAAGTGGGTTTTCAGGTATTTGTGTGGCACTAGTGATTATGGTTTGTGCTATCAAGGAAGATTAGGATTGGATAGAATGTTGGATATTCGTGGCTTTTTTGATGTAGACTGGGCAGGAGATCTGGATCAAAGAAGATCTACAAGTGGGTATGTGTTTAACCTATTTGGAGGTGCAATCAGTTGGATGAGTAAGAAACAATCTGTAGTGGCACTATCAACTACAGAGGCAGAATACATGGCAACCACTCAAGCAAGCAAGGAAGCAGTTTGGTTGTAGAGATTGTGTTCAAGTATGGGGTTAGTATAGTTAGCTATAAGGATAGACTATGATAGCCAAAGTGCAATTTTCTTGCAAAGAACCCCGCATATCATTCAAAGACAAAGCACATTGATGTTCAGTATCACTTTGTGAGGGATATGATAGAAGACAAAAAGGTGTTGCTGGTAAAGGTGGACACTTTGAAGAATACTGTAGATGCATTGACAAAATTTGTGAGCTCTAAGGAGTTCTCTTGGTGTAGAGAAACAATGGGCGTTTTAGGGCTAGAAAAATGACTAAGCTCTCTTGTGTCCCCCTATGGAAAGAAAACAACAATTGGGAGAATGCAACCCAACACTTTGTTGGGTTGTAATCCAAGGTGTCATTAAGGTATGCAGTAACAAAATTCCCAAGATAAGATCTGAAAGATGTTGTTGATTATGCTCATAAAGGTGGCAATATAACTAGTAAGTCTGTTCAACATACAAGACTACTCAAAGAGCCCAAACTTGGTTTTGAAGTTTGTGTTCTAAACATCTATGAGTTCTATTTGAACTTGATGGTAGCTAGAGGTTGAATCAATTTATAGAAAAAAATCATCGCATTGGAATTGATTAATGAGCTTACCAATGTAAGGAAGATGATATTTATTTTCAATTGTTATAGTCTATGCATGGTTTGATACTTATCATCTCTTAAACCATTTAGTTAAAAGGTAACCATGGAGGTATACTATAGGAGTTATTGAAGAGAGTCATGGAAACATTCTTTTTTGGGACCCTTGCATTAATGTATCCAATAATATTATCAAATAGAAAGTCATAAGTTATGAAGTTCACACATAATTCTATTTTTTTGGTGAAATTTCCTTTTTGTGCAAGTGATTTTAAATGTTCAAAGTCATTAAAAAGTCAAAATGTTGTTTGTTTAGCTATGACAAACTTTATATAATATCAAAACAACATGCAAATAAATTTGTAAAGTAAATAATTAATGGATGAACTAGTTAAACAAAGAAGAAAATATAAACATCTCAAGAATATGTTTGGTGATGAATTATTAGAAAAAGATGAGGAAATTTCTCACTTGGAATAACATAGCCAAAACCTACTAACTCATATCAAGGAGATAAGATAAAATAAGATACGATAAATATATTAATGTCCAACTAATGACTACTAAAGTATGTCAATGGGATTGTTAAATAACATGTTGTCTAGACCCTATACAAAGCACGAGTGCTAAAACAATTCTCATATAAAAGAAAGAAGCGAGGAGTGAAATATAATAAAGTCTAATTTAAACCCTAGAAATCTAAATCCAAAAATGCAGAGGTGATCCATGAGATAGATGTGCAAAGAGAATGGATCTATAGTCTATGGTGCCAATAGTATGAGATTAATTTGGTCCATAGGGATCATCTCTCCTACCTCCAAGGCGAAATAGAGAAAATTCAGATTAGATGTTTCTCTAGAAGAAGAATCAAAAGAGGATCTAAAATGAGTGTCATGTTGTTGTCTAGAAGGAAGAACCTATCATTGTGATTTCCAAGATATATTTTGGTGACTAATCTACCTGTAAATGTAATGCCCCATGTCCTCCCTAATCTAGGGTCAACAATATCCATTTGCTACTTGATGTCCCTAGTAGGGATAATTGTAAAGAAGGAAGTGATATTTTTGGTGGAATCTAATCCAGGATGTGGATGTGGCTAGAGTATAGAAGAGAATATTTGAAGGGATTCCTACAATTTACTAAAATATTAAGTGTAGGAACTGGTTATATGTGGAATTAAATTTTTCATACAATGAGTACTCACTTTGTGTTAGGTAAAATTGACTTGGGGAAAGAGTCAAAGTTCACTGTGTCATTAGTGGGTGTTTTGGGCCCGTGGTTTTTTGGTTGCCAATGGTAATTTTCCCATTGAATTCATGTAGTGGAGAATTTAAAAGGATGGGGGGAATTCATTGTAACGGTGCCAAGGAGGTGAGCGGCGAAGGCCCATTGGGTCGGGCTTGGCTAAGGTTTTGGCCAAGGTATCTAATGGAATTCTATTAGGATGGGATTTTCCTAGAGTAAATTATGTGTATTGTGGTTTAATATTTTATTTTTGTTGTTTATGTTTAATTTTTTTCTCGGTAAATAGGTTATACTTTTTCGTTTACCCATATCAAAAAAATTGAATTTAGATGAATTTTTTTTTTTTCCAAATAATGTATTTTAATTTTCTTCAGTGTAAGTCTACTCAAAAGTATGTGTAGTGGGCACTCATTGGATGAAGAATTTAATTCCACATCAAACGAGTGCCTATAATTAAAATTGGAGTAAAATTATAAGGAAATACAATAAAAACCAAAGTGTTTTCCTTCTTTTCCTTCGAAAACCAATAAATCTTATTTTATTATTTTGACTTTATTTTATTATTTTCCTTAGGAGGCGCATTTTAGACCTCAAAATTCCCCTAATGATTTTGGAAATGAAGAGAGGCTTCTTGTGGTGATAAGAAGCCTTAAGATTGGGGTAGGAGGGTTGAGTGTTAATGAAGGAATGACAAATTTTATTGTGAAGGAACTTACATTCATTTCCATATCATTTGTTCATGGGATATAATCCATATTTTAGGGAAGGTGAGGTTGGTCTAATATGATGGGGATATGACTTAAGAGAATCATCTCAAATTATGGATGAAATATAATCATATTTAGAATTGGTAGAATCAAGGCACGAGAACTGGGAATCAAAGGGGATAATCTAGTAGAGATGAGAAGTAAAGATGTTAAGATCTCACTTATCAAAGAAGAAGGTTGTTCAATGTGGGCCCAAGGGAGGGGGAGATAGGGGAGAGCATTGTCAGCCCAAATGAAGAAAGATATAAGAGTGTGGTTGGCTAAGATAATGGACGTTGCCTAGAAATGGTGGATGAAGGGGAGTCGAGCCTCATTGAACAAGATATAGTCTATTACACTCGCCCCTCCACCATGAAGTCAACAAGTGAAGAATCAAGGCTCCAAGAAGCAAGGAAGGCCATTAAGGATAAGTATCTCATCAAATTAAACAAGCTAGAAGAGGTGTTGTTCCCACCATAACCTATAATAGGTCTTAAAACATCATCATATAGTTGTTGGAGTCTTATTGAATCTAGATCAATTTCTTGAATGCAAAAAATGTCCACTAAGAAATCATGGAGATAGACCTAAAGAGCCATTGAAGTTACCCAAGAGGACACCTACCATCATAAATTATTGAATAATGCTAGCATGTAGTCTAAAAATAGGCTTTCTTCCAAGTTATTGTGAATAGAAAACTACAATGAAATAGGGGGAGTAAAAAACTGCCATGTAAATGTATCTAGGAAGGAAGGAAAATCCATCGAGGTGAATCCAAAGGTCGAACAAACCTATAAAAACCATTTAAATCGACTAGAGACACCTTATCTTGGAGGAAGTCCCCAGTTAATAAAGAAACTCCTTCTGAGTCTCTGCCACCACTTGAAGATTTGGTCTCCAATTTACACACCCAAAGCTAGTGATAACTTTATATGTCTAAGAGTGTCCATATAGGGATCATGTGAGTCTTAGTGATAAAGAGGATATTAGATGTACCCATAGCATTAGATATCTTACTTGGAGATGGCCAAAAATATCCATTATTTTTCTAACAATCAATTGAGATACGTGAACCCTGAATCCTTCTCCAATGGGACCTTTATTTAGAGGCCCCAAGCCAGGAGGGACCTTTATATATATGCTATGATTACAATAACTCATATTTAATATATAATTAAATACCTAATGTACACTAAACTATGATTAATATTACACATCATACTATATAATTTATCTACATAATATATATTTACATAGTACCTACTATACTTACTTACAATAATTAAAACACTTAATACATGATAAATAATATATCCTAATATGTTATATTTTTATTTTGATTAGACTTTAATATCTTCTACACCATAAGAAGTTTGAGCAAACCATGTTAGGGTTAGAGAATACACTATGTTGGGAATAAAACCCATTTTCTTGCAGGTGCATAGAGATCAATGCTAAAACTGGCCCCAAATTGATCAAATCTACACTATACTAACATTGAATCTGAACTACACTGGTGTTGAATCTGAAATATACTGAAGAAACTCAGGAATGGAACTATGAGAAACGAGCTTGGTGAAACTATCATTAACAAATCACGACTAAATCATCTTTAATCATATAGAATCTAATACAACTAATGATAACCAACTAGAGTGTAATTGGTGACATGTGATGATATTATGGTGTGGATTTGGCTGAAAACCTAGGGTTTAGGGGTATGAATTATGATGTTTGAATGATGAAACATGGGTGTATTTGAGGCTTAATAGGTAGAATTTTGTCGGTTTATTAGTAAGGACAAACAACATTTACTTTGAACTCATAATTTCCCAAGTATGCAAACATCATTTTACACTTGTATTCATGAATTGAATTTTTATATGAAATTCAAATAAATACTATAGGATTAAGAAATTTAGCATTACGTAGTTCATCCAATAGAAATTTCTTCTTAATTGCTAACTTATTAGGCATCATTTAAGAAATAAAAAATAAAAAAGCTACCACCCCTTTCTTTACTAAATGGTTGATTCTCCACTTGTAACTTTACTAGTAACTACCCACTCTTTTCCAAAATCCACTAGAAAACCTTCTATATTTCCTTGTTTCTCTCTTGAGGTAGATTATAGATTTAGAAGCGATTGAAAAAAGTTATATTTCTTGTGGTAGAATTTCTACGTGATTGAGAGTGGTTATATTTCTCGTGGTAGAAATTTTAAGTGAATCACATGGGTTATGTTCCCTCAAAATAATCCATTTCTTGGGAGGCCTTCTTGAGGAAAACATTTTAAATTCTTCCTAGGTTATTGTAGTTGATTTCCTAGTTTGGTTTCATTTTTTAGTGTTTGACATGTTTAAGCCATGAACACATTAGCTCCTCATTTTTATTTGTTTGACATGTTTAAGCCATGAACACATTAGCTCCTTAACTTAATCTGAGTTAAGGGTGCACGTTCGAGTTGAATAAATAATATTACTCTGGTAGCTTTTCCCCAAGTGCAACAAATTTTGTTATGAAGAGTGTTACCCTTAGGCCTAATGTGTTAAAAAATGGAAATACAAATTAGAATGAAATTTACACACTGAATCTAGTAGCTCACAGATGAGCCACACTAAACCTAGAGACTGCCCAAGCAGTACTGCTCTATTTCATTAATCATCAAATCAGAAATATATAATTTTACATTCAATTTAGGGAGATCACAACTATCTCCTAGAAAATAGGAACTAAGTCTAAACTAAGACACACACACAACCGTAAAACAAAACTTTCTCCATTAATTTCAACTCTTACCCTTAATGGAGAAAGGATTCACTTGCACACCTAACATCTCTCTAAACATTTCAAATTTAATCTTCTCAAGAGGCTTGGTGAAGATATCAGTTAGATTTTCATAGGTGTTACAATATTCAAGAAAAATCTCTTTGGACTGAACCTTTTCTCTAACAAAATGAAATTGGGTATCTATATGTTTTGCGTTTCTATGAAACATAGGATTATTTTCCAGCTTGATTGAACTATGGTTGTCACATTTAATAACCGTAGCATACTTTTGTTCTTCTCCTGCATCATGAATAAGTCTTCTCAACCAAATCGCTTCAAAAGTGGTTTCACATACAACTTGATACTTTGCTTCTACTGATGATAAGGATAACATACTCTATTTTTTAC
Organism: Pinus taeda; assembly: GCA_000404065.3. Lineage (NCBI taxonomy): Eukaryota > Viridiplantae > Streptophyta > Pinopsida > Pinales > Pinaceae > Pinus > Pinus taeda. Next base: position 15,907 of record APFE030750769.1, on the reverse strand, counting down.
TACTCCAAGAAATTACCTTGAACCCAATATTGAAAGCATACTCGGTTATAGATCTTCTATCGTCCAGATTTCTAGCCCAATCTAAATCTAAATAGCATGTCAGCGTAACATCAAAAGAATTAGTATATTTAATGCCAAAATTTAAAATTTCTTAAAGATAGCTTTGGACACCTTTTGCTACCACCCAATGATTTTCAAGAGGTTTTGTCATGGACTGCCTCAACACTGAATATGCTAAGTCAGGTCTGGTTGTAGTCAAATAAATCAAACTTCCAACCAGTTGTTTGTACAATGTAGCATCCACATCTTTCGAACCATCATCACTTTGAAATTTAATGTTTTGTTTTATAGGTACTGGAGTAGCTTTACACTAATCCATTATGAATTTCTTCAACAATTCCATAACATACTTTCCTTGAATAACAAAGGTCTGGCCAATATCTCTCCAGACTTCTAGACCCAAACAATAATTTAGTTCTCCAAGGTCCTTCATTTCAAATACCTGTGACATCTCCACTTTAATTTCTTCAACCAATACTCATAATTTCCAGTAACAATTAAATCATCAACATATAAGGAAATAAGCACAATCTGCCCCTTTGAATCAAATCTAGTATATATATTTGGATAATTTTACTTCTCTTATAACCATGTTGTAAGAAGAAAGAGTGTATTTTCTCATACCAATATATGGGAGCCTGTTTCAACCCATACAATGCCTTCTTTAATTTACAGACCAAGTGTTCCTACCCCTTTTTAATGAACCCTTCAGGTTGTGTTAAATATACTTCTTCCTTCAATTTTCCATTTAGAAAAATATATTTTACATCTAGCTGGTGTAAACTCCAATGGTTCTTTGTAACTAGAGCTATTAACATCCTATTAGTATTTAACTTAGCTACAAGAGAAAAAGTCTCATCATAGTCAATTCCTTCTTTTTGTGAGTACCCTTTGGCCACCAATATAGCTTTAAATTTGTCTATATTACCATTTGCTTTGAACTTAGGTTTATATAGCCATTTACAACCTATGGGCTCTTTTCCTTTTGGCAGTTCAACTAATTCCCAGGTTTTATTTTTAATTATGGACTCATACTCTTCTTTCATAGTTGACCTCCATTCATCATACTGTTTCGCTTCATTATAATTCATGGGCTCAACAAAATTTAAAATATTAGCCATAAGAGCATAGTCTTTGTACCTTGCAGGTAAGTGAGTCTTCCTTCCTGATCTCATTGGTAGTGGACTTGCCTCAATTATATCTTGTGTGATTTCTTGCTCACCTCTAATTAGAGTTCGACTGCTAAATGTTTCTACATCACTAGATTCCTCATTATTGTTGCTGCTATAAATGATTGTCTTTGGCCTCATCACTATTGTCTTCAACCATTAAAGGCATGTGCCACTCCTCATAACTTCTATCCTTATTCCCTTCATCAACCTATTCATGGAAGATAACATCTCAACTCGCAAATACCTTGTGAGTAGATGGATTAAACATCTTATATGATTTGAAATCAGAACAATACCCTACAAATATGCATTTTATAACTTTAGCATCCAATTTCTTCCTATCTTCCTTAGGAATGCGTGCAAAAAATTTAGAACCAAATACTCTCAAGTGATGGACTGCAAGTTTAAAACCATACAAAGCCTCAAATGGAGTCTCGAGATCAAGAAACCTAGTTGGAATTCTATTATTTAAGTAAATTGCAGTACTAATTTTTCATGCCCAAAATCCATTGGATAGGTTCTTACCTTTCATCATGCTCCATGCACACTCCACCAAAGTTCTTCTCTTTCTTTCTACAACCCCATTCTATTGTGGAGTGTGGGGTAATATAAACTATTGTGTTATTCCATGATCTCTGCAATATTTGATGAAGTTCCCAAGTTTGTATTCTCCCCCTTGATTTGGGAAGAGAATTGTAATAAATTTCCTTGTCTTCCTTTCAACCGTATTTCTAAATTCTTTAAAATATTTGAAAGCATAACTATTCCTTCTAAAGTATACACAGGTATGCCTTGTGCAGTCATCAATAAATAACAAGAAATAATAAGCTCCACCTAAGGACCTTGTCTGCATGGGTCCACAAATGTCAATATACACAAGTTCGAGTATATCTTTATTTCTCCTATTTAAGCTGGAGGGAAATTCATCCCTATGCATCTTTCCAAGTGCACAACCTTCACAATCTGATCTGAAATCAATTATGAATGATCTTAGTAAATTAATGTAGTTATTACAGACTCATGTGATGGTGTGTGTGTCTATATTATCTTAGGCAACGGATTGATAAGATTGCAAAATAAATAGACACTGGAAAACAGTAAGAGAAACACAACAAGAAAATGCAAAAAACAACAATTTAATAAGGAGTTCACCCAATCCTCCTGGGTTATGTCTCCTAGTCCAGCTTTCAGTGGTGGCCTTTTTTATTGTGTCTTTAAGCAGAGTTTTTACAATGAGGAGCTCAATTTGAGTCTCCTATAACAGATGATGCTTAGTAGGGTGGTACTTGGATTCCCCAAGCCACTAGAGTACACAGACTCCCCCTTACTAAGTCTTGACCTCCACTGGTCTTAATGGGATGAATCCAATTTGGTACTCAATTCCTAACAAATATCCTCACAGGGATTGCTTGAACCTCTCAAGCCTTCTCTGTTTTGTCTGCTCGATGCTGCCTTAGCTCTGCAGGTCATCTCGACTTCTCTGTTCTCTGCTTCTTGCTTCACTCTCTATTCTGTCTCCTCTGTCTCCCTGTCTGTTCATGGCTTAAAGCCAATCTATCCCTTGACTGTTCGCTTCCTCTTCCGGCCCTTTGGATCACCTGCCTCTATTCGCTTGGAATTCCTTGCTTCTGTTTCATCGCCACTGTGTAAAATTTCACAGAGAGGTGGCCACTTGTCCCTTCACGAATTGAGCGCCAACTCTTCCTCGAATGATTTGTTACTTTGAGTATTCTGTGAAATGATTCATTCGCCAGCTCAGAGGTCAAATTAGACTTCAAATCTTTATATGTCTCAGCTTATTCTTTCGCCAAATCTGGTCTCCCATCGGGTGCAATCTTTGTCGTTTGATCTTGGGCCTCTAGATCCTACAGTCATCGCTTTTATCACACAGGTGAATTTATTTACCGTTAGCTTGTGATGAGAGCGATTTTCTCTGTCATCCGTCAGACACGCGTCATTCCATGTATGGAATTGCTTGGTCCTCTGACAAACCTGATTACTGCCCAAAATGCCTTTGATATTCCGCCAGTTTTGGAGCATGGGACCCGCCTGTCGTTTTAGCACTTTTCCCATGGTTTCCTGGTTTCCCTTGTGACCATGTGCTCAGGGCCTTTCCCTCTCAAGGGGTTTTGTCCTGCGCTGATCGCGCATTAGAAACAACCCCTGTTTCTGTGTTTAAGCCTCCCAACTGCCATTTTTACACTATGCACAGTCCCCATGGGCCAAAGGTCAGCGCGCTTTGATCTAAGGTCCTCGTTGCTATGTGCCAGCTGCAAATTACCATTATTCAGAGGTTATTCCCTGATAGCTCATTGTTTACAAGATTTTGAAGTCTGTCATAATTTGAAACAGTCATAGAACTCTGATAATTTTCAAGGATCCAATTCGGATCATGGCCTTCCCACTGAGAAAACTTTTGGACCACCAAAAGTTGGTTTTCAAGCATCGACTAAGTGAGGATACAACTTTCTCACCTGTCTAATCTCTATCCATTTTGAACTGCTTGGATTTGAACCCCTGAGTCTAATTCTGAGATACTCAACATCTCCCTGTGTGTCATTCTCACCTTCATGTCCAAAACTGTGTCTTCTTACAATTCATTAAGATATTCAGGTAGCAGGTCATCAATAGAAGGCAATTGACTCTGCTCTTCAGGATCCTCAATTAGTGAAGGTTCAAATAATCTCAAGCTATCTGCATTTACTACTGAGTAGATGTGCATGTAAGCTGGTAGATCAAGGCGAAAAGCATTCTCACCAATCTTCTCAAGTATCTTGAAAGGTCCATACCTGATAGGCTTTAGCTTTTTACCTTCCCCTTGCATCTTGTCCTTGCTGATATACAGCCAGAATTGATCAAACTCTTGGAAACTATGCTCCATCCAATTATTGTAATGCCTTTCCTTATATTTTTCATGGCTCTTTTCCAGCTGTTCTTGTACTGCCTGGTGGATCTCTTGGATTTGTTCAATGAACCTAGTTTCTTTGTCCACATCGTTGTGTCCCTCAACTGTTGTGTCCTTACAAAGGAAAAAATCCAAGGGTTACCTTGGTGTGAAACTGAAACAAGTCTCAAAAGGAGATCTCTATGTAGAAGAATGTTTGGCTCAGTTGTAAGTGTGTTGCACATAACACAAATGTTCATACCAAAGCTTAGGATGCTTACTGCAATATCCCCTGAGTAACTGGATCACTGTCCTATTGACTACTTCTGTTTGGCCATCGGTTTGTGGATGGAAAGCTGTGTTTTTCTTCAATTTGGTGTCCATCAGTTCCCACAGACTTGACCAAAACGTTCCCACAAATCGGGTGTCTCGATCAGATATAATGCAAGTGGGTAATCCAAAATGAACCCATACATGTTTAAAGAAAAGTTTTGCAGTTTGTTAAGCTGTAATCTGTTTATTACAAGGTATAAAAATACACATTTTGCTAAACCTATCCACAACAACACACAGATAATCATGACCTTTCCTAGATTTAGGTAGTCCTCCAACAAAATCCATGGAAACACTTTCCCAAGGATGAGAAGAAATTGGTAATGGAGTGTACAAGCCTAGTTTTCTATTGCTAGGCTTGCTTTTAGCACACATAGTACACCCTCTTACATATCTAGAAAATGTCTTGTTCATTTTTTTCCAATAACAAGATATTTGCAGCTGTGCAACTATTTTACTTACCCCAAAGTGACCTGATATTAGAGAAGTGTGTGCTTCTTGAAATATCTTTACTCTTTCAGTTTGTGGAATGCATAGATTCCCACAATGATATAGGAGTCGGTCCTTAACATGATAATTCAATTATTCTACTCGTTTGCCTTGACTTGAAGTTGCATATACATATTTAAAGTCTATATCTTGAGCATATTGTTCAATGTAGCTCTCATGTAACACATAATTATGCTTAAGTATAGTAGATGCATTTATAATGGGTCTAGATAAAATATCTACAACTTTATTATGTATGCCCTTTTTATATCTGATGACTGAATGAAACTGTCGTAGGAAACCCATCCATCTATAGTGTCTTGATTGCTCCAACTTAGTTTGGGAGTGTAGATATTGAAGTGGTTGATGATCAGTATGTATAACTGTTTCTTTGCCCATTAAGTAATGTTTCCACTTTTTCACACTCTGTACTAATGCATACAATTCTTTATCATATTTGGGATAGTTAACTACTGCAGAATTAAATGTCTTAGAATGATAACATATGGGTCTATCGTGTTGTGTCAACACTGCTCCCATAGCATAGTCACTAGCATTCATTTGGATCTCAAAGGGTCTTTGAAGATCAAGTAGTACTAGCATTGGTGCTATACTAATCTTTTCTTTCAAGGTGTTGAAGGCTTTTTGCTGTTTGCCTCCCCAATGAAACACCTTGTGCAATCCTGTTAAAGCATGTAAGGGAGCTGCAATTAAGGAAAAGTTACAAATGAATTTTCTACAATATTGTGCTACTCCTAAGAAGCTCCTAACTTCTATAGCAGATTTGGGTTTAGGCCAGTTTACAATGACTGCCACCTTAGAGGGATCTATCATCAATTCACCACCCCATACTATATGTCCCAAATAATTCAAAGATGTTTTGCCACATTCACATTTTGAGAGTTTAACATAAAGTTTTTCTCTTTTCAAAACATCTAGTGTCTGCTTAACATGCTTTAAATGTTCTTCCCATTTTTTGCTAAATATCAGAATGTCATCCAGATATACAATAAAAAAATCATCAAGAAAATGTTTGAGTACATCATTCATTATTCTCATGAAAGTAGCAGGAGCATTAGTTAAGCCAAAAGGCATAACCAGCCACTCATACAATCCCTGCTTTGTTTTGAAAGCAATCTTCCATGCACCTTGTTTTGCAACTCTGACCTGATGATATCCACTATGCAAGTATAACTTGGAAAACAAACAGCTTCTTTCAATTGATCCAATAGATCATCTATGCGAGGAAGGGGATAAAGATTTTTTATTGTTATCTTATTTAGTTCTCGGTAATCAATGCACATTCTCCACGAGCCATCTTTCTTTCTCACCAAAACGATTGGAGATCCACATGGTGATGTGCTAGGTTTGATGAACCCTTTCTCGAGCAACTCCTGCACTTGCTTCTTGATTTCTGCATTCTCTAAAGTAGAAAACCTGTACATCCCAATGTTAGGCAATGGAGCATCTTGCTGCAAATTAATTTCATGCACAATTTCCTTTTTGGGTGGTAGACCTTTAGGTTCTTGAAACAAGATATCATACTCTGAAACAACTTTTTCTAAGTCAGCTTGTTGTTTAGCATCACAACCCTCAAATACATTGCTTTTATCAGGTTTCTTTTCCTTTAAAAGCATCAGTAAAAATTGTTTGCATGCATTTATCATTCGTTTCATCTGCCCTGAGTTTATGAGAGTATAATTATTCTTCAGCTTATGAGCTCTTACAAAGTATTTGATTCCATCTTTAACGAGTAGATACACGTTCTCAGCTCTATAGAAAATAGCTTTTCTGTCATACAAGTAAGGACTTCCTAAAAAAATTCCACATATATCCAAAGGAATTATGTCTAACTCAACCTCATCTACAAATGCTGACCCAAAAGAAAACTTGAGTTTGTTGTCTAGTCACTGTAGTGTGCTTTATCATTTAACCATCCTAATGGGTATGGTTTCTTGTGAGGTGTAGTCAGTAATCCCAACTTCTTTACAATTGCTTTAGAAATTAAATTTACTTGTGAGCCACTATCAAACAAAGTATCAATATTTTGATGTTTGGAAATAACTCGAATACGGAAAAGCCCATGCCTTGTTCTCTCATTTTCTTCATCAATAGTAGATTGTGTAGAATTAGTAGTAGATGCTTCAGAATTCTTACCTTTTATACCTGTGGCTGCAATGGTTATTTCATCTCTAGAGTCCGACCCCAAATCTTTCTGAATCGCTGCAACAGTCTTCTTCTTCTTGCCCTCGAACTTCTTAGGTCTCAGCTCTGGATGCAGAATCCAACAGTGCTCATCATCATGCCCATCCTTCTTACAGTGAGTGCATGAAGACTTGCTTTTCTATGAAGTGTTGGACTTCCTTTCTTTCCATTTCTATTTTATTTTATCCTTATTCTTGCTTGCAGTGGGTTGGGATGATCCCCCAACTTCTGGGTTTCCATTCTTTCCTCTAGCTTCTAGATCTGTAGCTTGAACAAGATACCTTATCTATACTAGTGGGATTAAACATGAGGATAGTGTGTCTCATGTAGCTGTGTAGACCACCGATGTACTTCAACAGAGTCTTAGGTTAGTCAAATGAGATTCCGAGAATCAATGTTATCTTCCTAAATTCTTGGGTGTAACCTTGTACACTTTGCCTTTTCAGTTGTCGAAGAGTTTGCCAGCTCATCATGGCTTGCTGCATGTAGGCCAGTGGATAGAACTGATTTTTGATTACAGAAACAAATTCAATCCAAACATAAATAGTCTTACCAGGCCTCTTCATGTCAGCTTGGGTCCTTCCTTCCCACCAAACCAAGGTAGTGCCTCCAAGGCGTAGGCTAGCCAGCTGAATGTTGCCCTTGTCTGAATCAATACTCTGCACTCTACAATAAACATCAATTTGTCTAATCCAATTGTCCAACTTTTCTGCATTCAACTCTCCATCATATATTGGTAATTCAAATTTAACATCTAGTTTAATCAAAGATGTCTTCTTTTTATATTCAGGGCTATTAGAAGGTGTGAGAAAGCCTTCTTCTTTCCCTTTGCCTTTTGAGTGGTCATGGAGGAGTGACTCTTCTTCTCCTTTATCTTGTTTGGAGCCTGATGAATCTTCATCTTTATGTTTCCTAAAGTCCTTATACATTTCCTCTACCATGGACCTTATGTCCAGGAAACTATCTATAAATTGAGGGTTTGGGCCCATAGAACCTTCCTCAAACATTGTCTTCTGAGGATAGACTCTTCCAATTTCAGGATTAGTTTCAACCAACTCTCCTTCTCCTAATTTGAGCTTTGATCTAGTTAACATTCAATAGCTAAATATAGTACAAGCTTGTCTAACCTTAACAACCTATACATCTGATACTACTTGACCTGAAATCACTTATGAATGATCTCAGTAAATTAATGTAAGTATTACAAACTCATGTGTTGGTGTGTGTGTCTATATTATCTTAGGCAATGGATCGATAAGATTGCAAAATAAACAGACACTGGAAAACAGTAAGAGAAACACAACAAGCAAATTCAAAACACAACAATCTAATAAGGAGTTCACCCAATCCTCCTGGGTTATGTCTTCTGGTCCAGCTTTCAGTGGTGGCCTTTTTTATTGTGTCTTTGAGCAGAGTTTTTACAATGAGGAGCTCAATTTGAGTCTCCTGTAATATATGATGCTTAGTAGGGTGGCACTTGGATTCCCCAAGCCACTAAAGTACACAGACTCCCCCTTACTAAGTCTCGACCTCCACTGGTCTTAACGGGATGAGTCCAATTTGGTACTCAATTCTCGATAGATATCCTCATAGGGATTTCTTGAACCTCTCAAGCCTTCTCGGTTTTGTCTGATCGATGCTGCCTTAGCTCTACAGGTCAGCTCGACTTCTCTGTTCTCTGCTTCTTGCTTCACTCTCTATTCTGTCTCCTCTGTCTCCCTGTCTATTCGTGGCTTAAAGCCAATCTGTCCCTTGACTATTCGCTTCCTCTTCTAGCCCTTCGGATCGCCTGCCTCTGTTCGCTTGGAATTCCTTGCTTCTGTTTCATCTACACTGTGTAACGTTTCATAGAGAGGTGGCCACTTGTCCCTTCACGAACTAAGCGCCAACTCTTCCTCAAACAATTCGTTACTTCGGGTATTCTGCGAAATGATTCATTCACTAGCTCAACAGTCAAATCAGACTTCAAACCTTTATATGCCTCAGCTTATTCTTCCGCCAAATCCGGTCTCCCATTGGGTGCGATCTCCGTCGTTTGATTCGGGGCCTCCAGATCCTATGGTCATCACTTTTATCGCACAGGTGACTTTCTCGACCGTTAGCCCGTGATGAGAGAGGTTTTCTCTCTCATTCGCTGGACATGCGTCATTCAATGTATGGAATCGCTTGGTCCTTTGACAAACCTGCTTACCGCCCGAAATGCATCTGATATTCAACCGGTTTTGGGGTGCAGGACTCGCCTGTCATTTTAGCACTTTTCCCACGGTTTCCTAGTTTCCCTTGTGACCATGCACTCGAGGCCTTTCCTTCTCGAGGGGTTTTGTCTTGCGATGCACGATTAGCGCTTTGCGCTAATCGTGCATCAGAAGCAACCCCCATTTCTTGGTTTGAGCCTCCCAACTGCCATTTTTGTGCCATGCATAGTTCCCTTGGGCCAACGATCAGCGTGCTTTGACTGAAGGTCCTTGTAGCTCCATGCTGGCTACAAATTACCATTATTCAAAGGTTATTTCCTGATAGCTCATTGTTTACAAGATTTTGAAGTCTGTCATAATTTGAAACAATCATATAACTCTGATAATTTTCAAGGATCCAATTCGGATCACAATCAATATGTTCATTTCTTAAAATAGGAAATCCATCAACCATACCTTGTTTCTGCAACAACAATAAGCCATGAAGGTTGATGTGACCAAACCTTTGATGCCAATGATTCTCTGTTGTCATAGTTGTTGAAGTTAAAGCTTGATATGGCACGCTTGTAACATTCAACTTATGTAGGCCTCCAACTCTTACTCCTGATGCAACTGGCTTTTGATGATCCAACAAATCCTTTATAATACAATATGTTTTGAAAGAATCTACCTTTAAATTCTGATCTACAATCATAGTAACATAGATCAAATTCTTTTTAATACGAGGTACATAACATTCTAGATGCGCCTGATATTACCATTAGGAAATATCACAAGAATGTCTCCATACCATTTAATATGATATGCTCAGTCATCTCCAAGGTAGATGTTAGCACTGTTGCTGGTCTCCTTAACATTTTCATACCAATGTTTATTACCTATCATATGAATGGATGCTCCAAAATCCACAAACAAAGTTTCAGCCTTATCGGTCTCAACAGAAAGAGCAACATCAGACACAAATAATTTAAGATCATGATTCAGATCATCGCCAACAAAACGCCTTGTATGCCTCTTGAGTCTATGTATAGTTTCATCAATCTTCTTTTTATAACAATCTCTAGCAATATGACCAATTTTGCCACAATAAAAACACTTAAATTCTCAATCATTCTTAGCAGATGACATATCTTGAAATGACTTTTTTCAAGATGGACCACTGCTTTTTTGTCCTCCCCCTGGTTTCCCTTTGAAGAGCTTTTTCTTTTTCACCAATGCCAAATCTGCATTCTAAGGCTTCAAGTTCATACATCTTTCTTCTGCCTCATCAAAATGCCTATCAACTCTTCAAAGGTGGGAGCTTTCTCCCCCGCTGCAAGCCCTGTGATGAACATTTGATAATCTTTTATCATACCATTTAAGGTAATTATGATGAGGTCAGTGTTGGACACTTTCTCCCCTATGTCGCCCAACTTGTCTCTCAGTTTTATAATCCGTGAGATGAACACAACAATGGATTCATTCTCTTCCATTCTAATGGAGATAATCTTACTCTTAAGAAACAAGACATGATTTGTATTTTTTTTTTAGACAAATCCTTGAGTGTCACCCAAATCTCATTAATGGTTTTGCATTCTTGGATATGAGGAATTGTGTTGTCTTTTAACAACATCTTCAACAACACCTTCTCTTTATTTTCCCTCTTTTCCCAATCTTGAACTAATGCGGCTATGACACCACTAACTGAAATTGACTTTGCTTCATTTTCGTTTGCAATTGTCCACGCACAAGAACCCTCGAGCAATGTTTGCAACTTGAACTTCAAGTTGGCATAATTTGACCCATCGAGCTTATTTCTCTCATTAAGGTACGCCTCTGCAATATGATTATTCATTGTGAAAAAATAATTTCAACATATCAATAGATCCATGACTCTAATAATAAATCCACTAGGCCAATCTACAGATCCAATGATCCAACAACTGATCTATGGATCCAACACCAAATCCTCTAACAATCGATCTATGGATCTCACTCCAGATCCTCCAACAACCGATCTACGAATCTAACTCTAGATCCTTCAAAACAACGCTAGATAGGACCACCAACTTAGGTACATCTAGTCTCAGGCTGCCTCTAACATGCAAAAAAACTAGCACTTGTTCAACTTATTATAGGTCACACTGAGCAAAATTCTCATAAGTCACCGGTCATCAGCATAGGTGTAATACTGTTCACTAGCGCCGATCATCACTCTTTGATTGTGTATGGCCAATGTTGATCAGCACGACTACTCATTGTCGAGGACGCGTTGATCAGGTTTACAGACAAAATCAACACTTTGTCTATTGGCTTGTGTTATATTCTTTCCACGACTAACCTACGTAGTGAATCAGGTAGTTAGAGGGGGGGCAGAGCACCCCCTTCGTTGTGCTGATTATGCCGCAGGGGGTCACAGGGGGGTGGCAACCCCCCATTTCCAGGGGGTTTGAGGGGGATGGGTAGCCCCCCTCTACGGGGTTTGGGGCAGCGCCCCGGGAAATTTTTTTTTTGGACCCTATATTAGGTTGGGCGAACCTACCTATGGGTTTTTTGGTCCATGGTTTTGGACACGATGGTTTTTGGTCCATGGTATTGGATGCTTCGACATGTATAAATATGTATTGTAACATTGAAAGGAACATAATGAAAAATCAAGCTGGTAGTCCCA
>APFE030750766.1:0-23073 GCA_000404065.3 Pinus taeda | reverse complement strand
AGTTATTGAATGATTAATGAATGCATGGAATAACAAGTGTTGTTGCAACTAGTTTGAGAGGGTATTGAACCTTCTTGATGATTCTATGATGAAGTTAAGAAGATCAAAATCATATATGCATTCATCACTTGTAACTACTATGTTCATCATATGTTTGATGAAATCTTTATCATGTGACTGGCATGTTTTAAACAAGAACTAACCCTAGTATTGAGTGTTTAGACTTGCTATCATATTAGACTTGATTCTGGAAGGTCATGGACAATTTTGGGTAGTGGCATCTAGGCAAGCAATGAAAAAGTGGCTTAGATATCGCAATCAAATCCTATGAATTGGAGGATTTAGGTCATAACCACATGCAAGAAGGCTCATGACTACGGTTTAAGCCTTCCATCTACATGCAAATTGTGTCATGTTTGTGGTTCATGTGTAAATCCTACGAAAAATGGTTTCCAGCTAAGGGATTGATCAGTTGGGGTGGTTTGTCAGACACCTAGGTGATCTAGGGTCCCTATGGGATGGAAATATGTTTCTGATTAGTAGACCCCACTTCCATGACTGGAACTTGGAGGTTGGGTCATGTCATAGTAACACTCATCTCATGTTTACCCTTGAGAGTTTGTAAAAGTAGGTAAATGTGAATGGAGGTTTTACAATCATGGTAAGAGGCAGACCTTCATGGTTTGTAAAAGAAGTAACTCATGTATGTTCAAATTTATAAATTTGTAGCAGTTCTTCATCATATAAGAAGGTATGATCATTTTGTCTTTAAAATTACTCTCTCATGTTTGGGGTTTTTCTATAAAATTATAAAGATTCTTATATTAGGATTATTTATATCTAGATTAAATCAACCCTTGTCAGACTATATTTTTCTATTCTTTCAATTTGGTAAAACCATAGCCTTTTGATTTTAGGGTTTGTTGATGATATTTATGGCATATAATAAAATAATAGATTTTTAGGGTTTGATGATACTATTTATGGTTTATGACAAAACCTTTGTGGAAGTTGATATAAGATCCTAGGGCATGAACATGAAACCCTAGTTGTAAATGCTTCAACTATGGTTGAAACCCTAACATTGTTTAGTTGTTGAATATCTAAGGTTTAATATTAAAGTTTTGATGATGATATTTAATATTTATGATAAAACCCTAGGAAAGGTTGTGGTAAGGGCCTAGGGCATGAAAATGTAACCCTAGTTGATTGCTAAATAGGTTTAGGCTTTGAATACCTATAGTTTTGATAACCCTAGATTTTCTTCTTATGGTAAAGTTAATATTCATGCTCTTGAACATATATATTTGTGCTTTGTTGTACTTGTTGAAGATATTTGCAGGTACATTGTTTTCAAGATGTAAGACTACTTGATGATGACTTCATGATGACAATTGATGATGAATTTGATGAACATGATGGAAAGAGGGAGATGCAAGAACCTTGATGACATTGAAGGTTACACTGTTGTTTGAAAATAGACCCTATTGCCATGTGAAGGATGTTGTTCCTAAAAGTTGAAGATTCTATGATGATATGATGATGCAAAACAAAGAGCCTATGTACATGGAAGAATGAAGTTGTTGATGATGGAATTATCTCCCTAAGTTTAGAGGGAGCTTAGATGAAGGAAAATTTATATCTTCCATAGTTTAGGAAGAGGACATGATCTTGGAAACTTGAAGAACATCGATAATGAAAGAATGAGATCAGAGAATGGTTGAAGTGCTACTATTGGTTACTTATGTTTGATGAAGTCATGAACAAGTCTCATGTGTTTTTTAGAAGTGTTGAGACTACGTATGGTGATGTTGAAGTAATTGGAAAAAGAAGCTTCTGTCGAGATTTGTTTGGATACTATGATGACCTAAGCAATGTCAAAATAAGTTGAGGACCCTAGATATTGTGCTAGCATATTGATAATAAGAGCCAGTATATTGAAGTGTTTAGGGTCTTGAGGCTACAATATGTTTAAATGGATGAACAAGTAGCTGATGTTTTGATCTCTCCCTAAGAAGTTTGTATATTAGAAGCATGTTTGGATTGGTGAATATCCTTGATTTGGTTGAGAGGGAGAGATGAGTACCATAAGATGCTCATATGATGGTACTTAGGAGGACATATTGGCTTGCTTGGTGTTGAGATATCAGTTATAATTTGGCCTTGATGATGTCTAGATCCTTGTGTGGGAGGGTATCTATGTCTTATGGAGCTCCGTTTTAGATTTTGACCTTGATGATACCTAGATCCCTATGAGGGTTGGTGTATTGGTATGAAGGCCTAGATGGTATCTATATCTAGTTCGATTGATACGAGGGTTATAGCTTGATGATAAATATAGTGGAAAGTTTCTTTGATGACACATTAGTCCCTATTGGGAGGATACGTCAACAATTTTGGTATCCCTAGAATTGTGTATGTTGTTGTACTCTTCTTGGAACATTTCAAATTGAGGTAAACCTTTTACGATTGAAAAATTATGACTACCTCCCTAGTTAATAGGGAGTGTTGAGAAATATAACTAGTATCAATGTTCATAATTGTTTTCTAACTCATTCTTATCTATTTGTCAAAAGAAAGAAAAAGAAAAATTATTGTAAAGACCAAAAGAATATTATTTTTATAAGCATGGGTTTCATGCTCAATTTATTTTGTTTCTAGGTCTAAGTACCGATTGTGTTCTTATAGGGTTTGTTTCTTGAGTCTTAGTCCTTGTCATCATGTAATATCCCTTCATGGGCTTTTTGTGTTAAGAAAGAAAAAGTATTTTGATGTATTCCAGTCATGTAAACCTCCTCCACCAAGTCAGGTTTCCCTCTCTACAAGTTGGCCTCATTGAAAGGATACGACCACCTTAAAGTCTATATATACAATTGAAATTCAAAATATTTATGCATATATCCATCCAAGGAATTCAATCTACAATTTTTGTGAAAGAAAATAAGTGTGAAGTTGAAGAAAAGAGGATATAAATCCTAGCGAGAAAGGAAGGATATATTGTCAAGCAAGTATGACCAAAAAATTCTCTATTTCTTCCACAGGTGCAAGAAAATTAGGGTTAATACAGGTCCGAAATGTTGTAGTCCAAGTTTCATAAGTTATAATGAGGGTTGAGATCCTTGATTGGTTTCTTTTAGAAATATTGACGTTGAAGTTTGGAAAAATTGACTAGAGTTTGACTAGTCCATCTTGGGAGGTTGAATTGGTGGATTGAAGAAGGTCATTGTATTGGTCCAAGGGTCCTAGTTGTCTCATTTGATTTGGCTCTAAAAAGAGAAAACATTTTTGGGTTTTCTGCAAGGAAAGAGGCTTTGCCCTCATTAAGAGCCTATATTCGCGTCCTTTTTCTTTTGATCTTCATGAAATCATGTTTTGGTAGTTGCTTGATGATAAGAAGATAAAAGAATACATAAAAGAAGTTAATAAGAATGCTAATGACAATGCTTCAAAGGTTCCTTGATCTCCTAGGGAAGCTAGTGCTTAATGCTCGAATGTATAAGTGAACTCTAGAAGCGTCCATTACGTAGAGTTAAGCAACATGGAATTCATGACACATATGCTTAAGATGAAGGACAACAATGCCACTTGGCAGAAACTTCTAAAGAGTGTAATGTGTCACGTTCAGGAAACTAGTAATGGATCCCTAATTCCTAGAATTCCATTTTCCCTTTAGTTTCTTGCTTTTTGGGAAAACTGCCATGCATTTCCTGGAAAGATTGCACAGTTTTGGGAAGGATAAGGAAACTCTCTGGGTCATGCAATAAGTAGTCTTCTAAGCATAGTAGGTTCTACACAATTTCCGGGCTGAGTGGCTCTGGGTTTCCTCTCAGGCTCTACGCAATTTCCTAGCTAAAGGCAGATCGTCAGCTCGCTCTGCGTAATTCTAGAGTTGAAAGCTCACTCGTTGGCTTGGACTGTGCAATTCATGGGAGTAAGGCTGATTTCTCTTAAGGATTGTGAAGTTCACTAAGGCAAGCCTGGAACTGGGTGAAGACCAAGTTAAGAGGTCGGCTTGTGGGTTAGACACAAAAGCAAGTAAGAAAACACAAGCCATAAAGCGAAAAGATAAATTTCAACGAAAGCACAAGTACTTGGGAAGATGCGAGATATGTTGTTGTGATTTAGGAGGGAGACTCCGAAATGAAGTTTAGGCAAAATTTTGGAGGGTGGTTGTCGTTTCTACAATAGGTTGTGGGGATTTTCCATTCCTTGATGGATTTAATTTTGTTAGTGTCTACCTTAACACCCTCATGAGATACAATATGACCCAAATATTCCATCTCTTGTACTCTAAAGAAATATTTGGAGGTTTTTGCATATAATCGTTTCTCCTCAAATAGTTTGAGCACCTTCTCAACATGTTGAACATGGTCCTTTCAAGACTTTTTGTAGATTAGTATATCATCAAAAAATACTAACAAAAAGTTTCTAAGGAAGGGTTTGAAAATGGAATTCATGAAACCTTGAAATGAAGAAGGTGCATTGGTAAGGCCAAAAAGCATGACCAAAAATTAATAATAACCCTCATGAGTTCTAAATGTTGTTTTCAGAATATCTTCAGTCTTCATTGTAATTTGATGATATCCTGAACGAAGATCCAACTTGGTGAAGTAAATTCCTCCATCTAATTCATCTAATAATTCATGAATGAAAAGAATGGGAAATTTATCTTTAATAGTGAGCTTGTTTTTCTCCCTATAATCCAAACACATGTGCCATGATCCATCCTTCTTGTACACCAATACTACTGGAGCCGAAAAAGAAATTTGACTAGGTTGAATTACACTGACCTCTAGCATTTCTGCAACCATACATTCAATTTCACTCTTTTGGGCATATGGATGTCTGTAAGGCCTGCTGTTTGGAGGAACACTTCTTGGAATTAAATGAATAGCATGATCATGATCATGAATAGGTGGGATGCCTTTGGGAGTCTCAAATACCTTGGAATGGTTGTCGAAGACTTTTTGGAGATCTGTAGAAATAGATGATTTCGATGTTTGAACCTCTAGTGATCATAATTGTGTAATTATGCCCCATTGTTCTTTGTTTAGAAGCTTTGTCATGCCATTAGAGCTAATTATCTTTCTTGGTTTCCTTGCGATACCCATTAATTCAACTTCCTTTCCTTCCCAACAAATTTTCAAGAAATGTTCTTGAAAATTAAAAGTTGTTGTACCCAAAGATTGTAACCATTGGACTCCTAGTACAACATCAAAACCACCCTTTGGAATGGAGAGCATTGGACTATTCAATACATATTCCCCCTTGGTTAGCTTGATATTATGGCACTTTATAGAGCAATTTATAGTTCCTCCATTTGAAACCATGACTTGACACTTTGGGCGTGGGTATAGGAATCAATTCAATTCCTTGGCTATGTTACAATGAACAAAATTATGGGTACTACCTGAATCAATCAACACTATTACCTTTTTCTTCTTGATGTGCCCTTCTATCTTGAGAGTTTGAGGAGTGGTAATTCCTGCCAATGCATTACAAGATATTTTCAAATTCATTTATTCTTTCTCTAGGGTTGGTTCTTAGTCTATATCCTCTTCTTTTGAAGTTTCTTGTTCCTTTTCTTCCTTCTCTTCACAATCTATGTAAAATAATTTCTTCTTAGCACACTTATGACCTTTAGTGTATTTTCTATCACAACTGTACCAAAGCCCTTTTTCTCTTTTTTCTTTCAATTTTTGTGGTGTAAGCCTTGTAGGTTGTGGAAGTCTAGGAGAAACAACACTTCCATCTTTATAGTTGCGAGTGGTAGGATTCCTTGTTGTCAAAATTTTTCTTTCAATTTTTCTTGTCAACCTCAATGCCTTCTCTAATGAATTAGGTTCCCAAATGCGAACCTCATGTTGGATGGTATCCTTTAAAGTACATATGAAGACATCAATCTTATACTACTATGGGATATCATTTACCCTTATATTATGTTTTTCAGAGTCCTCAATGTGCTCCGCCATTGAACCTTTTTTTTGATATTTATCAATTGGCTAAAGAAGGTATTACTCTTTGTATCCTCATAATGTGCTATCATTTCCTCTGTAAAAATTGACCAAGTGACAAGTGGTTTACGAGAACAAAGCCATCGATACCATACAAACTAATTGGGTTCTAAATATAAGGTTGCAATGCATACCTTTTTTGTGTATTGCACATTATGGAGATTAAAATATTGCTCCATCTGTAATATCCATGTTACCAGATCCTTACCATCAAACTTCCTGATCATATCGATATCTGGAATATGGCGGGTCTTCAATCCAATTTTAGTATGAGCCTATGAAATCATGATTAACATTTATTTTTTTCTCATCATGAGTTTCATCTAATACCTTTTTTCCATTAGGAATTATTTCTTGTAGCAACTTTGTCAAACCTTCCTTCAAACCTTTCATGTCTTCTTTTAAACCATTCTTTAAATTTTCCATGTTGCCTTTAATTTTTGCTTTTATACCATCCATATTAGCTTTCATGCCATCTTTCAAACCTTCCATTTCTGATTTTAAACTATTATTCAAACCGTCCATCTTAGCTTCCATTTCATTTTTGGTTACTCTTTGTGAGAGCAAAATTTGTTGCACTTGGTCTTGTAATTTTGATATATCATGTTGTGTTTCTTCCTCTTCTTGATGCCTCATAGTAGAGCTTTCTGGTTGCTTACTAGGTGTTTCCATTTTCTTGCTTTGAGTCATTTTTGAATCAAATAATGATATTTATGCTTCAATATTCCCCTTGAATCACTTCAAACTGATTTTTCAAACAAGACTTATGCAAAATTAAAAAAAATACACACCTTTTTCTTGATATGTAGGAACTCAATTTTGAATCTGTTGTATATTTGTAATTTCAAATCTCCAAGGTATGAAATTTATCCCTATTGTATCCCTTTGAGTCTTATTTCCAACCCCACAAGTTTGATCGTGATTGGATTCTTCAAGAAAGAGTTATGTCAAATCTACCAGGATGACCTGATTATGGACTTATTCAATAGAGAAAAGTTGTATGGGATGCCACGTGTCATTGTTTCAACCTTCAACCCTGAAATTGATACACTAGAAAGTAAAGTCCATGCAATTTCAACCACATTTTACATAATTTAAATTCGATTCTTGAAAGGAAAGTTATGACAATTTTCCTAGGTCACATGTTTGAGACAGAATTTTGGAGCCTGTAAAAACCCTAAATTCCTTAGATCATATCTCCAAAAATATAGTGAATCAAGCTTTAAAAATTTTACACGAAGTTAACCAAAATTTCGGCTCCATGTGATAAAAATTTCAACTTTCTACGCCTTGTAGAAAAACATTTATATAAAAAATTCCAAGATGACTTGTTTGAAGAAGCGAAACCCTGGAATCCAAAGCTCTAATACAAAATGTTATGTTACAAGCTCACGAAAGATAGATCAATTACTTAAAATTATCCTATTCAACGGGGAAACTTCCTTTACATTACGTAAATGAACAATTCTTGGATGATTCAATGAAAAAACCTCCTTTCTGTATATTGGAGACTAAGGGGTCACAATATAATCAATGTTTACATAAAAATAATAATGTAAGGGCACAACAATAACAATAGTGGGCTTCTATGGGGCACAATAATAACAATATGGGGACTAGATGGGCACAATAATAACAATAAGGGGATACACAAGAATTATAGGGAACTAACATTATAGATAACATTACATAATGCAATGGGTCAAAAGCCACTAGGATCCTTTGATTTTCTAGCCTTAGGAATCATGGAAATAAAAGATGCGTTGAGGCCACCTCACATTAACTAATATTTTCGAGATTCCTCCACTACCTCATGAATTTCCTGTCCCAAAAAAAATCTAACAAGCCTTGAAAAAATCAAAAGTGAACCCATATGGTCAAAGCAATTTATTTTGGGCATATCCATAATCACTTCCTCTACTTCTTGGAAAGAGATTGGTCTCATAAAAGCCATATTCTGCTCCTTATTTTTAAGCTTGGGAATAAAAGCCAAAATATTATTAATATCTGATTGTCTGCTATAAGAAGGTTCCATTAAGATATCCTTGTGGTAAGAAATCAACTCCTCTCCTATTTCCATATGTTGAATCTTCGTCAATCCATCTCTCCCAACTCACTGAGAAAATCCTATTTGAATGTCTATGTTGTAACATGGATTTATGGAAAATTTTAGAATTCTTCTCACCCTCCTTCAACCACTGAACTTTAGACATTTTCTGCCAAAGTATTTCTTCTTGTTTCCTTATCAACTTTAATTTATTCAGTAATCCCCTCCTCCAACACTAACTCTGAAGTGCACCTTTCAAGGATCACGTGCTACTATATCTTTTGCATTTGACAATATGATTTATGTTTCTCCTAAAAAATGTTTCCAGACTCTTCTTTATTCCACAATTTAGTCTTTTCTTTTAACTCCTTAAGTTTCATCTAAAAAGTATGCATCTTGTTCTTACCTTGCACAATAATCTCCTCCACAATCCTTTAGCCTTCTCCACAAAATCTGTCGCCTAAATCCAAAAAATTACAAAGTGGAAGGGCCTATTATGGGGAGCTTCTTTAAGGTCAATCTCTAATCTTATAGGCCAATAATTCAATCCATGACAAGGAAGAATGGCTACTTCAATGAAAATGTATTTATCAAAAAACTTATTCAGAAACTAAAAAATGCTTCAAATGACTTGCCACTTGGTGTCTACCTCGCTTCTATTATTCCAAGTGAAAGTACCATTAATGTTGGGTACATCCACTGATCGTAACCTCTAATAAATTTGAAAAAGGAGGTTGATTATGAATCCATCTTATGAAGCCCTCCCCCCCCCTCCTTTTTTTTATCTTAGAGTTTTCTAAATAGGGTTAAAATCTCCTCCTAAAATCCAAGGAGTCAGGGATAAAGCTTTTATACTTATAATATTTTCCAAAAACTTGAATTTATCTCCCATCACTGGAGGACCATACATCAAAGTCAGGGACACCATCTATTTAGACCCAATATAACGAAATTTACCAGTCAAAATTCTAGGACTTGCCAACCAGCCCTAAAGATTAATTTCCATAAAATTCCACAAAATTGCTAGTTGCACTACCCTAGGCATCAACTTCCATGAATTCACAAGCCCTCCAACATTTAACGCTTAAGTCACACAATTTATTCATTGAAACCATTTTTTCTTGCAAAATTACCAAAGCAGGCTTTTTAGATTTAATCCGTTCTCATAAATAACGTTGTTTCCCTAAATATTCCAAGTGAAAATTTCCATTGTGATGATTGTTGAGAGGGTGAAAAACCTCTGAAATCATTTTTTCTTGTCCCAAATTGATTAATTCTTCCCCAATATCCCAAAGCAATTCACGCACCATCTTTAGACCCTTCCGCTTTGGATCCTTGACAAGCAACTCATTACCTCTATCCTTCAATTCTTGCATTGGTTGAGCTGAACTCACCTCAATTATAGTTTGTCGAATTTTAATCTTCTAATCTATATAGGCCTTTTCATAGAGCTTCCTTTGTTGTGTCGATGATTCTGCTAAATCATTCATCGCCTAATCATTTAGAAGATTCACCAAGGTTTTTTCCCTCTTTTTAAAGTTCACCTTTGTTAGAGACATTACTTCTGCAATCCTAGGAAGGTAAAAAAATCCCTTTTAGCCGTCTCTTCTGTCTCCTCATCTGATGCTTTCCTTTTTTTAGATTTGTTTATCTCCTAAAGATTTTGTGGTCGTTTCTATCATTAATACATCATCTTGTAGAACCAAGTCCTTTTCCATCTCTTCTCAGAGAAGCAAAGGTATTTTTGTCCTCAATATTCTTTGATGGCTGAACAACCCTGCCTCTATTAGTTTGTCTTTGAAAAACAACTTTTGTAAACCCTCATTTGATACCAAACTAGAACCATGTTGTTCTTTCTTCTGAATTGGGCAATCTTTGAATAAATGTTCATGTTCATGACAATGACGACATCTAAGCAAAACATTAAAGGCTAAAGTTTGTCCAAATTTCCCCCTGATATTCAAGTTCAATTGACTTCGCTAAGGGCTGAGAAATATTCATATAAACACAAAGTCATTCGTAAGACATGTTTCTTCCCTGTATTGTGACCTTTGATACTTTGACGAATTTTCCTAGTGCATTCCCAATACCCTCTAAAATTTATGGAATCCAAAAATCCACTAGAAGAGAGTAGAGTCTCACCCAAACTGGTGCCACCAAAAACTCTTCTTTATTCAAATTAAAGAACTCCTCCTAGTGCCACATATTATTAGCCCTACATTAT
Source organism: Pinus taeda (assembly GCA_000404065.3). Classification (NCBI taxonomy): domain Eukaryota; kingdom Viridiplantae; phylum Streptophyta; class Pinopsida; order Pinales; family Pinaceae; genus Pinus; species Pinus taeda. Next base: position 12,788 of record APFE030750766.1, on the reverse strand, counting down.
TAAAAAACTAGGAGCCACGCTCAAAAACCCTATTCTTATCTTCTAGGTTAGAGAAAATCCTTTTGGTCATAATCTCAAGTCAACCTCTCCTTTAGGTTGTTGTTTCTACTATATCCACTGCTCTAGCTCTTTTTTGGTAGGCCAATCACCAATAAACTTACAAATGAAAGCATGATCTTTCATTCTTCTGCGATGATCTTCCAAACTCTTCGAAGGAATTACAAATCTAGGGTTTTTAGTAGCTTTTCGTAAATATTTACCTGCTGACTGTCTTGCCATTGCGCACCCAAAATAAGAATTTCATCAACATTTCCATTACCCCTGGGTCTATCTGCTCTATCTGCAACTCACTTTAATTTTCCTATCATAACATTCCTGAAAGAGGGGTGACCAGCATACCCTCCACTCATCTCATCAATTAAAGACGACCAAAAATCCTTACAGAAAATTGATGACAATAAAAACTCTTGAACTCTCTTAAATGCTCATTTGTTCCCGCATTTAGTGTTGTTCAACCTTACAACTATTCGAACTTGTAAATATGTGAGAATTTTACTTTCAATTAGACTTTGTCTTTGAAACCATTTCAACCTTACAACTATACCAAATTGTAAGTATGTGCGAGACTTGGTTTCACTTGAATTTTGGAACCATGAGATCATGTCTATTTTAAATGGTAGGATTTAGGTAGGTATAGTCCAACCTTGAAACTATAACAAATTGGAAGTATGTGAGAGATTTTGTTCCACTCAAACTTTGAAACCACGAGGTCATCTCCATTATGAATGGTAGGTGCAGTCCAAAGCGGTATCATCCATTTAAGAGGGTGGAGTAGGGTGAGAAAAACGCTATTTTGCTTGGAATTATCACGCTAAGCGACGAGGAATGGTCCATTTAAGCAGGTGTAGTAGGTGGGGAAACCGCTAATTCCGCTTGGAATTATCACCATTATGGGCATTCTGGTTGATATTATGATCATTATTGGCATTCTCTAATGGCGTCGCAACATCTTTGACATTTTGCTATAACTTGTATCAAGGAACTTGAAATTCTGTTATTTAATATTGTTGATTTGCCTCTACGAGCCAGACCTCTTCGGTGATTCCATGCCCGTGCTCTTATTATTCTTTTCTTGCCAACTGAAGTTTTAGGTAAAGGATTTCGGTATCGATTGCGGGGCAAAGCAAATCGTGCTTCTGTTGAAAAATTCAATTATCAATATAACAGCATGTTTTGCTTTCCCTCCGCAATTGATACTCACACATGCTGCCGAGGAGCACCAACAGGGGATCATTCGGCGCGACTTTGAGGCATAGTAGCATAGTTCATGCACGGTATCCTGTTTCTTCCATTTTCATTTCATATATGTTAAATTTTTCTTTATTTCAAAGTTTTCCGTATTTTGGAGGGAAATAGATGGGGTTTGCCTTGTGTAGCATGCACAGCGAATGAAACCTGTACCAGTGCAGCTATTATATGAGAGATCGTGAAGGAGAACAATCCTTTATTCTTTCCTTGTGAAACAGAACAGCAACAACGGCATCTAGGTCCAGTTCAGCGAAGACAACGGTCTTTACAACCTGCTCCCATTAACGTTTTTCAGGTATGGCTTCTCCTTTCCGTTTTTATTTAAGTTTGTGGCTATGTTTGGAGCCGTCAATTCTTTTTGAAGTCTCAACAGAGGCTTAAAGAAAGCATACAAATACATTAAAATGGAGAGTACAGACTTAAAGGGAACTGCTTTATGCCTCAGAGCTTGATTCTTCATAAGCTTTTATGGTTCTTTTCTGTGCAAGATTTTATATTTCTTAAAGAAGAAAGCATAGAAATACATTAAACTCCGAGTACGAACTTCAAGGGAACTGCTGTGTGCCTTGGACCTTGATTCTTCGTAAGCTTTTATGGTTCTTTTCCGTGCAAGATTTTATATTTACCTGCAATCTTTCAATAATGCAAAATTCCTGCAATAATTTTGTTCAAAAAGGTGCTTGATATAGTCATGTGACTTTGCATAAAAGTATAGACAGCTATGTCAATATTGGGGTTTTCCTTCCTTGCTGTTTGTTAGAGATCAGTTCCATTAACTCATGGTTTCTTCTTTGGCAGGCTAACCATATAAGTCTGTTCTTCCTCCTACCTGAAAACAAGTCCAAGTTGCTCACATACTATGGAGTAACTATTGTCACCCGAAATGTGTTGAGCATGGAGGAAAAGTTTAAAGATTATTGCATCTGCTTCGATCAGGTTTACATACAAACAATTGCTGGATTGGAGAATATTGGAAGTCCAGAGAAGTTGATTTTTTCATTTCCCTTGCAACTGGGAATAACTATGACACACGAGTTTGTTGAATGCAATCTGCAAAACTATGCATGAATGTGTTTCTCGGAAATTTCTTGGAATTAACCTGATTATTTCTTTCTCTGAACGTTCAAAGCAAGCATATTTGATTGTAACATTTCAAGAAAACATTTGCTCTGCGAATTAACCTGATTATTTCTTTCTCTGAACGTTCAAAGCAAGCATCTTTGATTGTAACATTTCAAGAAAACATTTGCTTTGCATCCATTGAATGGTATTCAAGGACATTTACGTTTCTCTGGTATTCCAAGACATGTAGTCGGGTTTTGCTCTTCACATATAATTTCAGTTAATACATTTTTCATCTCCCACATTGTAAACTCCCTATACATGACTAATACACAGTTTTGCAAAAGATATAAAAAAAGGGATTTACACTTGGTTTCTGATACACAAATTTGCAAAAGAATTAAAAAAGGGATTTACACTTGGTATCCAAATTCTGATACACAATTTTGCAAAAGAATTAAAAAAGGGATTTACACTTGGTATCCAAATTCTGATACACAATTTTGCAAAAGATATAAGAAAGGGATTTACACTTGGTATCCAAATTCTGAAAATGTATTGGAATTGTGTTATATTCCTTTCCACATTTAGTATTCTAATCATTTTGTTCTTCTCGTAGTATGAAACAGTCTTCTCCTATACTGTAGACTCCCTATAGGTGACTAATACACAATTTTGCAAAAGACATACAAAAGGGGATTTACACTTGGTATCCAAATTCTGAAAATGTATTGGAATTGTGGTATCCAAATTCTGAAAATGTATTGGAATTGTGGTATATTCCTATCCACATCTAGTATTCCATTCATTTTATTCTTCTAGTAGTATGAAGCAGGAAAACCTGCATGTCATCATGTGTATTTGTTCAAATAACAAGGGATACTATAAAGCTTTTTACATTAAATTTCCTCTTTCATTAGATGGAAACTGTGCCATGCATTCGCATTCGAAGGTGTCGTGTGCCTGTCGTAATTCATTTGCCGTATGAAGTTGTGTGGAAATTTTGGTCAATTGTTCACCTATGTACATAGTAGCTTGACTTGAGAGGTTTGGATGTATTGAGAGTATTGACTCTCTTTTAAGGTTTTCAATGATAGTGATGGACACATTCATATCAACTCTGAGATGGGCCTGTCGTAATTCATTTGCCGTATGAACTTGTCTGAAAATTTTGGCCAATTGTTTACCTATGTACATAGTAACGTGACTTGAGGTTTGGATGTATTGAGAGTATTATGCCTCTAGGTTTTCAATGATAGTGATGGACAAATTCATATCAACTCAGAGATTTGTACGCATATTTACTGAAAAATATAAGTTTAATTATATATATTTATATGGTAATAGTATTTGTATTTTTTTGTTTTATTTATATATTAATTAATTAATTTTATTTGTTTTATAAATTATTTTAGATTTATTTTAATTTTGGATCTATTAAGTACGGAGAGGGATCAAATCTCTCGAGTTTCAAGTCTCTTTTTTGAGTGCAAAATTTGGGGAAATGTTTGCACCTCAAGAGATTTGATCTCTCTAAGCATTTCATAAATCCCGGGATAAGATGGATCTAGGTTGGTTTTCATGTGCGGTGATGGAAAATTTGTTGAACATAATTATTTTGATAATTTTAAATATGTTAAATATGAATGGCTATTTTAATTTAAATTTGTTCAATTCCCTCTGGATGTTGAGATGATATAGACTATTAATAACTTGAATTATGAAAAATGCTAAAATTAAAATTTTAAATGTGAAGTGACAATGTAATAGTGTTGTGACTTGTGATTTGGTGCTGTGTTGTCTTGAATATTTTATGGTTTGATAGTAAATGATGATGCCTTTGGGAGCTTCTGGGAGGAAACAATGAGCGCGAAGCACAACTAGGGTTGAAAGTTTGCAAGCACTGATCTCCATGGTAGGGTGTGGAGGAGGGAGCTCTACTCCCTCCTACAAGCAGGTTGTTATCAGCCGTGGTAAGAAGCCAATGGAAGAAGTCAGAAGTCTTGATGACGAGGGGAAAGAGAGCAGGGAAGAAGAGCAGGAGGGAAACAAACATTGTGAAAATAAAAGCACAAAAGATAAGGAAGAAAATGAAAAGAAAAAGGGAGAAAATACCAAGGCACAGAAAGGACTTTGTAAGCCCAAATCTGAGGTTACACCCAGGGTAGTCTTGAATGTTCCTGTGCTGCAGGCAAATAGGGACCACATGAAAACTTATGTTATCATTTGTAAATTCATGGGAGTATGGTCCACTGAAAAAGCTTTACAAACATGGATTAAATACCATTGGAAACTAAAAGGGAGCATTGACCTACATCTGGGGTCAAAAGGATTCTTTATAGTGGTATTCACTAATATTGAGGATAAAGACATAGTGTTTGAAGGAGGGCGCTACTTCTATGCAGCTGCTGGCCTCTATATGAGGCCGTGGATGATGAACTTTGTCTACGAGCAAGAGACTTTCACATCAGTTCTGGTGTGGGTAAGATTTTACTCCCTTTCTCTTGATTACTGGCAAATAGAATCGTTAACATCCATAGGTAATAAATTAGGATGTTTTGTCAAGGCTTCAGAAGCCACTAGAAGAGGAAAATATACTTCCTATGCATGAATCTGTGTAGAAATGGATCTCTCCGGAGCTCTACCGGATAAGTTGATCTTGGAAGTTTACGATGAAGAATGGGTACAAATAGTAGATTATGAACATATTCCTTTTAGATGCTGCAGATGTCATGAGCATGGACACCTATTCAGAGATTTCCCTCTCAATAAAAATTAGAATAAGAGCAGAACTTCCACAATGAAAAATATGGAAAGCTTTCAAAAAGTGAGCCACAGAGGAAAAGGCAGCAAAAGGGGACTTAAGCAACATCAAGCAGAAGGGCCTCAAGTTACGCAGAATAGGTTCCAAGTTCTTGAGGAAGAAGAAGAGACAATAAAAGTAGATAAGCGAATAGAGGAAAGTTAAGAGGACAAAGAGACAGAGGAGGATAAATACCAACCAAAGAACAATAACATACAAAAAGAGGCTATGATGAGTGATGTAGGACTGGATATGGACTAGGAAATGACCCAGAGCGTGATGGAAATAGAGGATCGTGAACTGTAGGAGATTCTAGATAGAAAGAACCTAGATTTGGAAGGGTTCTTGAAACAAGGAACCATGGGAGGGTTAGATTTGTTACCTCAAGAAGAGTTCTCTAGAGTACAACAACTGTACTTATGGAAAACTCAGGCTAGTGGGGTGGAAAGGCAAGGTATCACGACAAACCATGGCAAAGAAGGTGTGAAATCTATAAAAACACACCAAGATTAGCACCTCGAGGTCCAAGAAAGAAAAGAGACAGAAAAAAGCAGAATGAGCTGTTGATGGAGTGTGGAAAGCTAATGATAGATTCAGGTAAGATGAAAGACCTAACCAGTTACTCTTTCACTAATCTTTAATGATGAAGTTTACTTCTTGGAACATCAGGGGTCTAGGTAGTAAAAGGAAGCAAAGATTACATAGTAACAGAATGAAATAGGAAGCTCCAGATATTATATTTTTCCAAGAAACTAAATGTTCCATTCAGAAAATAAAAGAACTTCACAGCAAATGGCTCAGTCGTGTTTAATTTCTAGAAGTTAAGGCAGAAAATACAACAGGTAGCATTCTTACTCTTTGGAATCCCCTAAAGATTAGTATAATAGATGCTGAAGCTTAAAGAAATTATTTATCAGTGGTCATTCAACTTGTGGGGGATAGGGAGATCTATCTGGTAACAAATGTTTATGGCCCTCAAAGAATGGACAACAAATTGAGATTTCTAGATTCTCTTATGGATCTTAGAAAGAGATATGCTGGGATTCCATGGATTATAGGTGGGGACTTCAACATGATCAAATCAATATCGGAGAAAAAAGGGGGCACCATTGCTCTTACCAAAGATGACTTAGCTTTTCAATCTTTTATGGACACTATCACTGGTTGACATTGATTCAAGTAATGGTCTCTTTACTTGGAACAATAGAAGAGGAGGAGGGTCTCTGGTGGCCTCAAAGCTTGACAGATTTATCATATCAGAGGACCTTATACTCAATGATAATGGAATGGAAGCAAGGATTCTGCCCTTTGGAGGATCTAATCACTGGCCAATTCAACTAGAGATCAGGGGCATTGGTACTCCCAGGAATAGACCTTTTAGGTTTGAGAATATCTGGCTCACCCATCCAGATTTTTTCAACAACATTTCAAATTGGTGGTTTGAAGATCTACAAATTCAGGTTACAAGCATGTTCCTTCTTCACAAAATACTAAAACATATTAAGCTCAGGCTAAAAGAGTGGAACAAGAAAGAATTTGGCAATATTTTCGAAGGAAAAAAAGCTATTGAAACCAAACTACAGATACTCAACCAATCCCTTATCAAGGTTGGCTTTGATAAAGTCAGCAATGACAGAGCCACCCAACTTCAGCACGAGTGGGAAAACTTATGCAAACAAGAGGAAATATATTGGAGACAAAAATTTAGAGTGCAATGGTTAAAGGAAGGAGAACAAAACCCTAGATTTTTCCACACATCAACCTTGGAAAACCGAGCTCATAATAGAATCTCCTCGATTAAGGATGAGGAAGGGAAACTACTTAGCACCCATGAAGAAATTGAAGCTATATTAGTTCAACACTTTAGTGGGATTGCAAAGGAAACCCTTTTAAATAGAGAACATTTCATCAAGGATCTAACAAGACATATACCAAGATTAGTGTCTAGAGAGGATAATTTCAACCTCAATATGCTAGTAATTGAAGAGGAAATCAGTGAAGTCCTCAAGGAAATGCAGAATGGTAAAGCACCGGATCTTGATGGTTTTAATGTGGATTTCTTTAAAGCCTGCTGGAATATTATTAAACATGATATTCTGAATGTAGTAGAAGATTCCAAGAGAAATAGAACTATTCTGAAGGCACTCAACACCTCCTTCATTTCACTGATCCCTAAACAGGATAATGCCTTAACTCCTGATACGTTTAGACCCATAGCTTTATGCAATGTGGTTTACAAGATTATATCTAAGGTTGTAGCTAACAAACTCAAACCTCTGCTCCCCACTCTAGTGTCTAGGGAGTAATCTAGTTATGTGGAAGGTAGACAAATTCTCAATAACATCATTCAAGCATAGGAGGTGGTGCACTCATTGACTAGCAACAGGAAGGCTGGAATGATCATGCAACTGGACCTAGCTAAAGCCTATGATAAGTTGAACTGGACCTATATCAGGAGGGTTCTTATTGCTTTTGGGTTTGATCATAATTGGGTTAGATGGGTCATGGCTTTGGTAACCTCTTCTAGCTTTTCAATTTTGGTAGATGGCTCTCCCTTTGAGATTTTTATTCCCTCAAGAGGTCTCAGGCAGGGAGATCCACTCTCTCCCTTTCTTTTTATACTCATGATGGAAAGACTTGGTAGATCAATTAAGCAGGCAAAAGTTGAAGGCAAAATCAAGGGTCTTCAACTTTCTAGGAATGGACGGACTTTGACTCATCAACAATTTGTGGATGATACCATGTTGCAGGGAGTTCCTACAATCAAAGAAGCTTTGGCATACAAACAACTTCTCAATGACTTTGGTTTGGCCACAGGTATGGAGGTTAATCTTTTCAAATCTAAAATCTTTTTCTTTAATACCGATATTGCTATTCAAAGGAATATCTCCAGAATTCTAATCTTTCAAAGAGATTCTCTTCCTTTGAAATATTTGGGAGTCCCTCTTACTGCTAAACCTCTTCATAAGAGTATCTGGGAACATGTGATTAATAAGATGCAGGATAAAATCAGGAATTGGACCATCAGATCTTTAAACTTGGCTGGTAGGTTGGTGCTTACAAAGGTTGTTCTCCAATATATCCCAGTTTTCATGCTTTCAGCACTCCCTGCACCAATAGGAGTCTTACAACAATTGAAAACCATTCAAAGAGACTTCCTCTGGGGTAAGGGGGAAAAAGGAAATGGGCCTTAGTTGCTTGGGAAAAGATTTGCAAACCCAAAAATCAAGGAGGTCTGGGTTTGGATGATACAGAAGTTCTAAGCAGGGCTTTAGGAGCTAAGTTATGGTGGAAATGGGTCAAAGATCCAAAGGCCCAGTGGGCTAGTATCTGGACAGAAAAGTATGCCAACACTTGGGATAATAACAATCATATAAGGATGTCTAGAAATATAAAGGGCTTGTACATCTGGAATAAGGCTTGGGAGAACAGAGGCTTAGTTCAAAATAATAGCTTCTGGGAAATCAGAGAGGGGGATCTGGCACTTTTTTGGGAAGATAAATGGCAACAAGAACCAATACTGCTGAAAGAGGAATTTCTGGATCTCAAGAGAGAGACAAACATCATAGGGTTATCACAGGTCAAAGATTTTTGGGACCAAAACAATAATGCAAGTAAATGGAGAAAGTGGAGGAACATGATTTACAGGGAAGATAACCCCTTGAAAACTAAAGTTGAGGCTCTCATGTAGATGCTGGAACAAAGGAAGATTTTAGTGACATGGGTGCATGACCAATTGAGGTGGGGCAACAATAATGAGGGTACCTTTAATCTTAAGGAGGCAAAACACAAACTCCTTGAGATGGATTCTCTTGCTCTAGATAGAATATGGCAGAATCTGTGGAAGCATCAAGGCTGGATGGAGATTAAAATCTTCATGTGGCTTGTTTATCATAAGGGCATTCTGACTTGGAATAACATAAGGAAAAGGGGTGTTCTAGGGCCTTCTAAATGCCAGCTCTGTGAAGCCCAAGAAGAAACCATGGAACACCTCCTCAATAATTGTATCTTCACCTCTAGTTTGTGGGATTCTTTTGCCAACATCTTCCAAAAGAGCGACAAGGATAAAGGGTGTATCATCAACACCCTAACCAAGTGGAGGTGTAATTATTCAGATAATTAAATTCTTGGCTCAACTTGGGCTCTTATGCCTAGCTTCATTATTTGGAATGTCTGGAAAGAAAGGAACAATAGAATTTTCAAAAATGAAAAAAGATTCTCCAATGTCTTTTGAAGTAGACCTTGACTCAACTTAAAGAGACAGTTTTCACCATAGTGTGAAATAACCCTAAAAATACACCTTCAGAGGCTGACATGAGGATTTTGGGACTGTTGGGAATGTAGGGGCTTATGTTGTAGGGCATGATCAAAACGATTATGGTTATCGATTCTAAGCAGGAATTTTGGCATCTTCCCCCTTTGGGCTTTCTGAAATATAACATAGACGGGGTTTCAAAAGGCAACCCAGGCAATGCGGGCTTTGGAAGGGTGTTAAGGGATGATACTGGTAATATCCTTTCCATCTTCCATGGGCATTTAGGCAGAGCTACGAATAACATGGCAGAATCCATGGCTATGGAGCAGTGCTTAGAACTCCTGGTGCAGGATAATCGACAGAGTGTGATTATCGAAGCTGACTCAGAGTTAATTATCAACACAATAAAAAAAATTAGTTGGGGTTCAGAGCCGGAGAAGGTTTCGAAACACTGGAGATTGATCTAGGTATTTCAAAGGATCCAGCTCCACCTTAGAGGCCTACACACGGTTAGTTTTAACCATGTGCAAAGGCAGACCAACAAACTTGCTGATCTATTGGCTAATCAAGGAGTGAAGTGTACAATGAACAGGGTAGCGATGGGTGGGCATAGGTTGACTCAGGATAGTCTCATGGATCAGTGTGACACCCAAGCAAACGAGGATATGATGGTGTTCCGCACCAAAACTATGGAAGCGAGGTGTAAGTTTTTCCTTTTCTTGTTTTTTATTACGTTGCTCGGAGGATTCTACTACTAGAGTAGTTGGTTGGAGGGAAGGGGTAGTACATTGCTCAGGCTCACATACGGTTACAAAGGAGAAAGTGGTAGCTCCCGGAATTTGGGATCCATTGGCGACTACACTATTCCAAATACGCTGTCTAAGGATGCAAATCTGCCAGCTGAGTGGTTTTCAGTGTATCGGGGGCATCTCGGGTGGGAAGTGGTTTTTAAAATTTGGGTGCGATCACACTCTTCAGGCTACACGTGGCCGAGGGGTGGTTTTGTTTTCCGCCCTTATCGGACGTTAACCAACAACACTTTTGCTTGGTGCGATATGTTGCTATGCTGTAGGATCAAGCCCAACGAATCTACGGCTATGATTCACCGAGCTTGTCAGTGGGGACATAAGGTTAAAAGTTAGACTTCTAGGCAGCACAATATTCATCTCTACTGTTGGATCAAGTTGGGAGGATTGACGGTCAGGAATTTGCGCACTTTCTAGTGGGTCCAAACTATTAATTGGCAGGAGTCTTAGCTCAACGAGGTCCTCCTCTGCCATTGGATGGAGCTAGGAGTTATAAGGGTGGAGATTAATGGCTTTCTCCCCCTTTTCGGATTTGTTGGGTTGATTTTCTGGCCGTGGTACTTTTTGCTGTTTAGGGTGGTACAATTTTGTGGGTAAAGGTCGGAGTTTTCACTCTTAACTCGTGACCCTTGGTTATCTAGAAAGTAGCTTTTGATTAAGATCCATGTTACCATGTGGATGGTTGTATTCTATGTAAATATTTTTCTGATTTAATGACAACGAAGATACAAATCTTGCTTTAAAAAAAGAAAAGACAATGTAATAGTGTTGTATGATAGAAAATGAGAATAATAGGAATGTAGTAAATTACAAATAGTCTTCATTGTGACCAATCTCAAACTATTTTCTTCTATTGTTCTTATTGTCACATTTATTATTTTTTCCATATTTTCATATGGATCATATGAAAAGGGTAGTTGAAATTGTCGACCATTCAAATCTTTAAATCGAGCTATTGTAGTAAACAACATACTTTGTCTCTTTTTCTCTCCAACATTAATAGTAGCTTTCTTCCATGTCAATCATTGTGACTTATGAAATGTTAAACCTCAAGTAAGTTTCAATGATATTTGTTTTATATGCTTGCTTGAATGAAAAGTGCTTATCAATGTTGAATGATGGAAAAATGGGAATAGTAAGAATGTAGTCAATTACAAATAGTTTACATTTTAAAAAAGAAGACATTTAAGGTAAGTGAACATTTTATTTAAGATCAAAATTCACGGCTTTTATTTATGGTTGAATTATTGTAACACATAAATCAATGCACACTATTAATCTACTTACTTTGAAATTATTACATCAATCAAAAATCAACATCTACATTGAAATCAATGCAACTCGTGCAAGCATTCAAATAGAAATAGAAATCAACTTTACTACAATGAAATCAACACATCTAGGGAAAGCAATCAAATAGGAATAGAAATCAAGTTCTACACTGAAATCAACGCTTCAAGTGCAAAAAAACAAATAGGATTAGAAATCAACATCTACATTGAAACCAATGCATTTAGTGTAAGTAATCAAATAAGATTAGAAATCAACAACTAGACTGAAATCAATGCATCTAGTGCAATAAATCAAATAGGAGAAATCAAAATCTACAATGAAATCAATGCATTTAGTGGAAGAAATCAACAACTACACTGAAATCAATGCATCTAGTGCAATCAATCAAATAGGATTACGAATCAACACCTACCCTGAAATCAATGCATTTATTTCATTGAATAACATTGTATCTTCCCATCCCTCTCCCCCTCATCTCTCTCTCTCTCTCTCTCTCTCTCTCTCCGCCTCTCCCTCCCTCTCTTTATCTCTCTCGTCTTCCCTCCTTCTCGCTCTGCCATCTATATCTATCTACCCCTCCATCTCTCCTTGACTCCCTCTCTCTATCTCTCTCTTCTCCCTCTCTCTCCCTCTCTCTAACTCTGTCCCTATAGCATAATATTATTACTATTTCATGTTAATACTTCAATCCGTCCCCCACCCATCACTCTCTCTCTCCCCCCCCTCTCTCACTCTCTTGATATCCCTGTCTTCACGTCCCCCTCTCCCCTATCACTATCTCTCTCTTTCTACAACTCTCCCTTGTCTCCCTCTCTCTCTCTCTCTCCACCTTTCTCTCTTTATATCTTTCTTCTTCCATCTCTCTCTGTCCCCCTCCAACACCATCTTTCTCTCCCTCTCTCACTCCTCCTCTTTCTCAAGTCCTCTCTCTCCCTTTCTATCCCACCTGCCTTTGCCTTTCCCCATCGCTCTCTCTTTCTCTCTCTGTCCTCCAACTCTGTAACTATCTTTCTCCCTCTCTCCTTTCTTCGCCCCTCATCTCAATGTTCCCCTCTCTCTCTTCCCATTCTCTCCCTCTCCCTCCTCTCCTTCTCTCTTCCCTCCTCTCCTCTCTCCCTCACTCTCTCTAACTCTTCCATGCCACTACCTCTCTCTCTCTCTCTCTCCCCTTCTATCTTCCTCTCACCCCCTCTCTCGTTCTTTCTCTCTGTAACTCTATTACTATTACTATTTAATATTAAATCTATTAATATTATAATAT
>APFE030750754.1:50810-93879 GCA_000404065.3 Pinus taeda | reverse complement strand
CAAAAGGCAAGAAAATCAAATGGTCAAGAGAAAAGTGAAAATGAACCCCAAACTAAAGACCATGAAAGTGGCCAGTCAAAATGCCACTACTATCTTTTGGCAGTATCACACTCTACAAACACTTCTGCTAATCATACTTGATGGATGGCCCAATAGTCTAATATGGACCATGCCATGTTTGAATTTCTTGTTGCAGAATAGAGAATGTTTCCTATCCAAACAGCTCAATCTTGGCAGATGACTAGCTGGGTAGAGAAATGAAGGAGCCCAACTGCCTAATCTGGGTTCTTGAAAGAAATAAGGGTAGATTTAGATAGGAGGGCTGTCAAAAGAAAAAGAGAACAATCAGGGTCTGCTAATTCAAGTGCACCCACTTCAAGTGAAGAAAAAATGTTAGGATTACTAGATTGCGTAAGTAGAGTAAGGTTGCAGAAATGAAGGGCCATCACCAGTTGGCTTATCAAAAGCAAGACTCATTTCATTCAGGGTATTGGCACCATGGCAGAGGTTTGAGGACACAACAATGGAAGCATGTCTAATTTCCCCTCTTTCCCCAAACATCATCTATTAACATCCCTCAAGGAACTTGGGATCTACCCAAGTGTCCTCTTCCACTTCATTCCATGACCAAGTACCAGGTCAAACTATGGAGTCGAGTCAAGGGTAAGAAGCCACATTTTTTGTGTAAAAATCTTCACTCTCATTTCCCTCATCTTCCATTCCTAAGTTTTACTTCTTAAAATTTAGTCTTTTCCCCTACACTCACCTCACAATGTCATATTAACAATTAATGTATTATCTAGCTCCCTAAGCATTCCCTTTCCATAAATCCTACAAAGATCTATATAAAAATCCCAAAAGGTCTATGTAAATACCCTCCCCCTAGCACTATAGCTATACAACCATCTCTTGGGCAATATTAACCCATCAGGGGTTAATATTAACCCTATTTCACCCTAAAACTATGGGTTTTTATTAAAAATTTGGTTAAAAAACAATAAACCATAGTCCCCGCCCTCATTAACCCCATTCCCCCTTTCCGCTCCATAAAATTGTGTTTGTAATGTTTTTTAATTAAAACATTAATAAACTATACCCGAAACCTTATGTCAAGACCCACCCCGCGCGTATTTTATTTAAACGATTATTTTATTCAGCGGGTCCCCTCGGCAATAAACTCTTGTCACATCATATTTCCCGCCAGCCGTTAGATCGCCGGCCCCACGGATCTAACGACTGGCGGTCAATCTCACCGGCAACCTGCCCGATGTTTTGCGTCCGGGGGATTGGAAGTTTCACTGCCGTACCCCGGCCACGCGTCAACCTCCCGTAGTGTTCGGAGCCCCCTCCCTCATACAACTTACCGCCCTGGGCTGCTCCGGGAAACCGCTTACCACCCATCCCCTCTCGCTGACGTCACACCCCCGTCAGCGTGATATCACCTCCTCGTCCGCCACCATTGCTCCATGTCGCTTCCACGTCAGCCATCCACCCGCCTGCCCTGCCACCATGTCACCGCCACCTGGCCACCCACTTCAGCCGCCACGTCACCTTGCCGTACCCAAACCGACTGATGACGTCATGCTGATGTCATCACCAAAAAGGCGCCAAAGGGCCAAAATTGCATAAAAATTCAGGAAATGACCGTTTTATGTCATTTTAACTCACCGTTTGCGGAGCGTTGTGCATGCGAAAGATGTTGATGACGGTCAAAATAGAGAATTTGTCGACCAAAGCTGCTGTCGCCCTTGAAGTCGACTCAAATGCCTGCAATTGTCCAAGCGTGATACCTCCTGCACCGAAAAATCCAGGTATTTTCCCCAAGCGTCCTCCTTCACCCACATTTCTCCCATTTTTCTCCTAAATTCCTGTAAAAAACCCTACAAAAGCTCCTCACAGTCAAATTATCCACTGAAACTACCCAAAAACCTGGTAAACTCCCTACACGCTAAAGCTCTGCAAAAAACCCGTGCCCTTCTGCGAAATTCACCGAAAAAACTAATTGAAGAAGCCAATCTACCAGCTAAAAGCCTGTGTAACTGCACACTCATCCCTGTTTTCAGAATTCCCTTTGAAAAACCAACTAATTAGCTGAACACACTCTGGTTTCTCCCAACAGAGTGCCCACAGTTTATCAACACTGTAAAAAGTTTCCTCTTACTCTCATAACTGCTCACTCTCAAAAACATAGTTCAGTAGGCAGTCCTCAGCCTCTGCAGTAATCCTAAGCTCAAGTAAAGCATCCAATAAACTTCAGACATGGCCACTCCATCTGCTCTAGATGTTGCTCCTGTTAATCCACCTAGTAAGGAGCTTGAAGCTATGCCACTTGTGGACAGTGATTTCCTCATTGTAGATTTTGTGGCAGAGAGGAACCACTTACAGACCTTCTGCCAGCTGAGGAATAGTCACTTGGACAATAGTGACATGTATGGCATCTGGGAGTCTAATCTGCCTACCTACTTCTTGCCATCTGTAAATGTCTTTCCTGAAGTCATCCACCTCTGTGCAGAAAATTATGACCAGAAGCTCAGAGTTGTAAAGTATCCATCTGGGAGCATCCTCTTTTACATAACTCTTGATTCCATCAATCAGATGCTGAATTACAAACAAACCCAACTGCTATACCCTTTTTCCATTAAGTATTTGCTGGATGAGGGCTCCAAGCTCTCTATCATGGACATTGCTGCAGTTACCAAAACTTTCATGACAGTAGACTGCCAGCCTTTTGGGCCACCTCCTTTTTCATATGCAAATTTCAATGAGGTAGGCAAGCTGCTTGTGGACATGATATCCTCTGTCCTGGGTTCTCCACAAATGAGCATGTTGATGAAACTGTTTTGGTCTTGTTATCTGCATATAGCCTTGGGAAGCCCCCTGCTGTAAAATACAATTATGCCAATTTTATTGCCAACAAGATACATGACCAACTGGTGAGACTGGACAGGGAAGCAATGTTCAAATATTCATCATACATCTATCACCTCTTCATGTACTATTAGACAGATTGCTTCCAGTGCCACATCAAGAAACTGGATTCACAGGGTGAGAGGAGGTCTGTCATTTTCTGGTCTTCTGTTTTCCATCAAGTCCAGAATTATCCCTACTCCTACTGTGAATTTATTGACCAATTTGTCTATCCAGTTACATGCCTCTTGAAGAGGTCTCCTCCTGCCAGATTGTCCAAAGATATGCAGAAAATCTTACAACTATCCAAGAATTATAAAATAGGTGATTGGTATTTATACTAAAATCACACAGTCATCAGGATCTATGGTTGTGAGCTCTGTCCTTACAGGCTCCCAAGGTCTGTGCCTATGAGATTGTTTGCCTTGGAATACTATAGGCAACTCATCAATTCTGACCTTACACACTTCCACAGTGCCAAGAAGAAAGCCAATATAAAATTCAAAGACCACCTAGGCCCCTTCATCATGAACAAGAAAGATGGTTGGCAAGAAGCTAATCAAATATTAGGGAAACAACTTAAACTCAAAAGGAATTTATGGTGGGTCCCTTATGACCCTGAAGGCTTTATCAGTGCTAGGAGAGTCAAGTATAGGCTGCTAGCCTATAAACATTGTCCATATCCACAAATAGAACACTTTTCCAACCAAGATGAATGGGTGCCTGATACAATAGTAGAGGAATTTACTCAGGAAGAGACAATGGAGCAGACTGTGAAAGATTTAGAGAAAACTCTTGACTTGGATTCTTGTCAGCAGGTCATATTCAAGCAACCAATCCAAGTGGGAGAAGGCACATCCACTACTGCAGTTGCACAGACTACCGAGTAGGCATCTACAACCACCACTACAGCAAAAGGCAAAGAGATAATGGATAAACAACAAGAGACAAAGGCAGGGCAACCCAACACTTCAAAGGATCAAAGTCATGGGCAAGCCCCTTTACAGCAAACTGAACCACCCCAAATCCCAGTTTTGCAAACACCTCTTAATGAATAGAGAGGCAAAAAACGTGATAGAGAGGAGGTCACACCTCCAAGTGGGTCGACATAGCAACCAGAGGCAAAGAGGCCAAGAATTGACCCTCAGACCGAGGAAGAAGACATCAATGAAGAAAGAGCAGAAAGCCAAAGCAGAGAAAGACAATCCAGCCAGCAGACTGCCACTAGTTGACTTCAGCAGGAACAGGCCATGCAGCAAAGCACAAAGGTGTCCTCCTCAAGTCAGCAGGGCAAGCAACTAGCTGGTATCAAAGGGGGTTTCATGGAGATCAAGGCACAAAATGAGTTGTTGAGAGTACAACTCTATGATCAATTCTTGAAGGCAACTCCCTCCAAAAAACAAAGATTGATGGCTGCTTATGATATCAAGGAGGACAAAATGATTTTTACTCATTTAAAGCCTAAAGTTCCACATCCCAAAACCTCTGCATATTACATAAGAACAAACTTGGAGGTCTTTTCTAAAGACATACATCCAATGGATCAAATAGAGCTGCACAAACAAACAGGGGAAATGGTCTATGCTATGCTTGCAGACAAGGCCATGCTAGCCCATCAGTTGAAAGAATCACTGAGGAATACAAATACATAGCTTGATTTGGAAAGGATGTCTTCCACTGCTAAGGACAACATAATAAAAACGTTGGAAGACATAATCATTTATCTGGGACATGATCCAAAAGATCCAAAGGGTGTTAGGGCCCTTATGAAAAAGAAGGAGGATGATATTGTTGCACTCAGGAAACAGGAAAAGTTGCCTGCAAATATTCACCCTGACACTGCAGAACTTGCACAGGAAAAACAACTTGATGACACCATGGATTTACTTATGAAGATGAATCAAAGAATACTAGAGATGGAAGGAGAATTGTAGAAAGCATGGCAAGGTAGACAGGGAGAATCAACCTCCCAACCACCTCAAACTTCTACAACTCTTGGCCCTGCCCCTCATACACAAGCAGCAGCAGCCCCTCCTGCCATTCCAGCACCAACCACAACCACATCAGCAACAGAGGCAACAACAG
Source organism: Pinus taeda (assembly GCA_000404065.3). NCBI lineage: Eukaryota > Viridiplantae > Streptophyta > Pinopsida > Pinales > Pinaceae > Pinus > Pinus taeda. Next base: position 88,887 of record APFE030750754.1, on the reverse strand, counting down.
CAACAACAGCAGCAGAATCTAGCATGAGTATGGAGGACTTGATGAAAGCTGTCAAAGAACTTGAGGTTCAGGTGACAGAAATCAATGAAGCCAAAGATAGACTGGCCAAGCTAGAGGCCAGCTATGACAAGTCCAAGATGACTGTAGCAGAGAAGCAGAGAGAGATAAAGGTCATGGAGGCCAAAGTGAAAGCTTTGGAAAAAGAATTTCTTCTAGGAAAAACTCTAGCAGAAATCAAGAAGAAAATCTGGGCCAAAATTGGCCAATCAATCCATGACCAATGGAGGTCAATCCAGGCAATACATGAGCAAATTGAACTGATAGGCATAGCTCATGTTGAAATACAAAGGGCCAGAACAACACTAGGAATCATGCTTGAGCAGGCCAATAAAATGATACATTTCCTCAATGCCCACACTAGGGAGGAATTGTCAGCACTAGAAATAAATAACAGAACAGACACCATCCTGAGAGCCAAGAAAGTGCTGACTTTGAGGAATTTCACTCAAACACTAGAAAGAAAATGTCAAGATATGAAGGCAGAAATTGATGAATTCAGGGCAAAAATGACATTATTACAGGATAAAGGACTGCCAAGCCTAGTGACTGGCACAGGACAACTGTTGTCATATGATCAATATATCACAACGATCAACAATTATGTTGAGAATCAAATCACAACATCCAGCAGCTCCACAGAAGAAGCAAAGCCTCCCTATAGGCAGTCTCTGTATGACAAATTAGAAAATTTATTTTTTATTGAGCATGAGATAAATCATCTGTTTGAAGTGCCTCCAAATTTTTAGAGATATACTGAAGCAGATGAAACACTGGAAAAAATAAGAAGACATCGGCTACCTCCAGCTGACTGGTGGTAGGCAATGCTGGAAATTTTGCCCAGGTGATTCCACTGTATTATTTCTTTTTGTGAAAATTCAGATCTCAGTCACAGTACAGGTCAGCAGAAAATCTAGCACACAGATATCACAGGAAGCATCCGTACAGTGACCTCATCAAAGCACTCAGACAACAGGCTCAACAAATGCAGATTTAAAGATGTAGCTACAGCCGACTTTGTTGATCCAAAAAGTCAAAATTTGTCTCACAGAAAGACAACTACCATATCAATATTAACTGCTATAGTTATTTCTTTCATTTACTTTTGTAAGAGAGTTGGTGGTGTAATTTATTACACAATAACTCACTGTCTAGATATTTTGTATCCTTCTTTTTTATATATATCCCCTCATAGAACATATTGAGGGTCGGTTGTAGTGAAACTCTCTCAGAAGAGCTGCATTGTATATCTCAGACTTTTTGCTAATACAAATTGCTAGTGGAGTTCCTGGTTCCTATACTGTCTGAAGGTGGAAATGAAGGACTGTGTTATGTTGCAGAATTCCTGTGTCATTTAATGGAACAATAAGTTATTCTGAACCATGTTCTTGTCTTTCTTTGTATGCAAAAATTCACATATGTTTCATGATGTTAGTAAATAGGGAAAAAGAATAGCTTAGGATTTGTTTGAATACACCCTATGCTCAATCCCTGTTTCTAAATATGTTTTCTTCTGGATTAGCCATGGATATGAATTCTTAATTGTTCATGTTTAAACTAATTCTCTCATTGTGAATATTTTTTAGGAATTCTTAACTGCTCTTAAACAATACTTTCATTTCTCCCCCTTGTTAGCATAGTGGAAGATTCTTAATTTCCTTTCACTCACTAATTCCATAACTTCATTACCTGATCTTAAAAAATTGTTCTACAGATGCCTATCTGGCTTTGCAGCAATACTCTTTCTTCAGAAACATACTTCAGTAGTACACAGTCATGAACTCCATTTCCCAATGGCACAAACTGTTCTGTAACTTATATCTCAGCTCTGTTTGAATTCACCAACCAACCAAATTTAAAACAAAATCAGCACACCATAACTAGCCTAAAATCACCCACCAACAAAGCTAAATTATAAAGAGAGAGCCCTCTCTGGTTTCTGGTAGGCTAGGACCTGTAACCAAAAGACTGTTTAGTGGTTACCTCATCCGTATTCCCTTTAGGAAGCAGGGAACAACCTGAGTGATAACAGCAACCTTGAAGGATCATTTTCACTTCCCTTTCACTAACCAAGTCCTTGATACCTTAGCTGGGAAGAAGTTTTTTTCCTTCTTGGATGGGTTTAGAGGGTATAGCCAAATCTGAATAACTCATGAGGATCAGGATAAAACCACTTTTACATGCCCTTGGGGGAATTTCACATATCAGGTCCTCCCATTTTGTCCTTGTAATGCGATTGCTACCTTCCAGAGGGAAATATTAGGGATTTTCTGTGATCTAGTCGATGAAAGTGTCAAGATTTATATGGATGATTTTACAGCATATGGGGGATCATTTGAGGAAGGGTTGGAAAACTTGGAGAAGGTGCTTAAAAGAAGCATACAAACACATGTTTCTATAAGTACAGTTAAGTGTCATATGATGAGAGAGGAGGGTATAGTGTTGGGACACTTTCTTCCAACCCTTGGAATTCAAGTTGATCCAGCCAAGGTATAGGTAATATTTCATTCTCCTGTACCCAAGACAATGATGTAGGTATGTAGTTTTATTGGTTGCACAGGCTATTATAGACGTTTTATAGAATTTTTTTCCAAAATAGCATTCCCACTTTTTCAGCGGTTAACTAAAGATGCAAAATGTTTGTGGACAGATGAGTGTGAAGAGGCTTTTGCAAAAATCAAGGAACTAATCTTCCAAACTACAATCTTGCAAAGTCCTAACTGGGAACTCATGTTTCACATCCACACTATGCCTCTCAAACAACAATCGGGGCAATTTTGGGACAACAAGAGGACAATAAGCTGTATGCGGTATATTATGTCAGTAAGAATTTGACACCTGCTGAATTAAACTTTACATCAATAGAAAATGAGTTTTTGGTTGTTATTTATGTTGGTAATAAATTTTTGAATTGCATTACTGGATATCCTACTTTTGTGCATATTGACCATGTAGTAATCAGGTACTTGATGAATAACCCTGTAGCTCCTGGGCGTGTCACAAGGTGGTTATTATTACTTCAAGAATTTGACATTACCATCATAAATAAACCAGAAAAGGATAATGTAGTCGCTGACTTCCTATCTAGATTAGATACTAATGATGAAGGTACACCCGTAGAAGATAATTTTGTAGATGAATATCTTTTTGCAATTTCTACTCACACTTAGTGGTATGTACATATTTCTAATTATCTTGCTACAGGTAAGGTACCCAAGCATTTGTGATATAGTGAACAATGAAATCATTCTTCATAGTACCTGTTATTCATGGATAACATAATATCTGTTGTTGTTGGGATCGGGTTCTCTAGCATCAATTTTGGGGCAAAAGCCAAGTTTTGATGTGCAAAATGTAAAGTCTCCACAAATTATGGTCACGGAGTGCGTAGATAGTTAAGGAGCCATAAAGGGTTTTACACTTCTTTATGTAAGTTAAGTAAGCTTTTTGAGGATCTACCAATGGTCCAAATACCATGGGATTGTATAAATAGGTGTGTGTTATACAACAAAATGACCTCCTCATCAACTTAGAGGGGAAAGACAAAATGACTGAAGAAAAGACAGCAATTACAGGCCTTGATTCCACACTAACGCTTGTTGCACACTGAAAACCTGCTTTATAAAGCTTGTTACCAAGCCTAAAGGTGCATTAGTGACCCTACTAATTCAAGTTGTTAGGCAAGGGACAACGTTAGTGAAACTTGGTGAAGTTCCAAGGGTCAAAGCAATGAATTGACTCATAAATATCTAGATATTTGTCCCTAAATTTACTCAAGAAAATCAAGGAAACATCCAAAATCGAGATATTTGGAGGATTTCTAATCTGAGAAAAGGAGGAAAATGGGAAAGAGCTGAAAAGCAGGGCAAGTTCATTTTTTTTTCCCTAGTGAACTCTATTAGGAGCTTGGAAACCCTAACTCAATTATTATATAAGCAAGGAGAGGGTCATTGTGAAAGGGGTCAGAACATTTGAAAGGATAGCCTACTAAGCTATTGAGAACTATCTTATATCTGAAGAAGTGAACTAGAAGGGGGAGAGAGAGAGAAGCAGAAGGGACAAAGGAAGACTAATACAACAAATGGTTGTAATCACTCTTCCATTATTAATACAGAACTATGGTTATGTTCCCTACTCGATAGTGTCGGTAACATTGTTCATTAAGTTTTTCATTCGATACTTGTTTATATGAGTACTTTAGTTGTATGCAAATATATGTTCATTGTGTATTCATATATTGGTTTTCAAGATTGTATGTTGTGATTGTGTTTGCCTTTCCTTTGTGCAGGAATTGATTTGGAGCCAGCCTTGAGGGAGTTCTTCTTGGCTACATTGTGATCTCCAAACAAATCTAGAAGGAGACTTGAGGTAATCCTCTTTCCATACTTTGTTAATTGATATTTGTATATGAACATGTGTATAACCTGATAGCATCCACAAATAATCTTATAGTGTGTCGAACGTCTCGGGAAGGCCTTTGAGGGTAGTTCTCATTCTCCATACACTGTGCATTTTACCCCATAGCAGAATTGGCGACTCTGCTGGGGACTATACATCTAGTTCCTGTTTTACCTAGACTATTCTCAGTTCTCTCCTCCTTCTAAGAGCTCCTATTCTTCTACAATCCTTTTCTGATCCACCAAGAATCTTGCTGCATCTTACTTGTATACATTCATCTTAGAAACTAATCTTGGAAACCATCTTTTTGATTTATTTCCCACACTAACGCAGGTTAGCGGGCTACACAGAGCTCTATAAAGCATTGTGCCTATTCACAAGGAGCGTTAGTGGGCCTACTAATTCTCTGTGGCCACTGTTATACAGCGTTAGTCTCCCATTACCTTGATTTTCAGCAGTGTCTGTGGACCAAAAGGGATAGGAAATATTCTCATGGGCTGAAATAAGATTTGTAACTCTATTATGTCGACAGAATTGGTGTCCTAGAAATTTATTTTTAGGAAAAATGTTTTTGTTTTTCTCTCTTAAAAACATTATTTTTTAAAGAAAGACTGACAATTTGTATTCATCCTTCTATTTAACTAGTTGTAAGTTGCTGCATTTTGGTGTCAAGTAGTTGTCAGGAAACATTGGAAAAGAATCTTTTGGTTATGCATGTGTTGAAAGACTATAGATGCATGGAAGAAACTATGAATATGTGAAAAATATGAATATGTAGAATACAACTTGTTTGCATCAAATTGAAATTTTTTTCAAAGCATTGTTTTTGCATGATTTATTGAGTTAAGAGTCTCATCACATTTCATGTGTCAACTGCCCTACCGAAGACAATAATCAAGTACACATAAAATTTACCTAAAATCAATTAGTAACTCTTTATTGAGAAAACAAACATTAGCTAGGCTAGGATCTTGGGATAAGCATGTGAGTGAACTACCCCAGGTTGAACACCAAACTAGTGTCATTAATGAGTGAAAATTCCTTCTGCACTTATAATATCGGGACCACTCTAGTAAAAGACGAGCGAAATACAAGAAAACGTCAGACTATTAGCGAAGGTAGCCCACCTTCTCATAAAAATCCTTTAGGTATTCTATGTATTGGGGGTCCCATTGGGGATTTTGGAATTGAGTCGGGGACTCAGGTATCCTGCCCACACAGCATGTTGTCTACAACTATGTCCCCCCCGGTGGTGTCTGTGATCTGAGGTGTCTTTAGTGGCCAAACTTATAGGGAATTACACAAGGTGACTGGGACAAGCTATCCTGGTACCTAACATGGATGGATCTACTCTGTCTTTAGTTTTTGGGAGGGCGCTCGTCTTCATGAGAGTACTTGGCCCCTCAATCTGAGGTTTGGGCGAAGCTCTAGAGTAACCATAATCATACATCTGGCCATCCTTCTCTGTTATTCATTGAGATATTGGGTTTCATCTCTAGTGATCAGTGCTTATCCAACAAGGTAATTTCCCTCTATTTGCTAATTGATCCATTTAGTGTATTTTTTATATTTTTTAGGTACCTGAGTGCTATCATTTGAGACTTTAACGAATATCACGATAAAATTTATTGATAAAAATTCACAGTCACCGTGGTTGCATCCAGCCCTCATCGTCACTCCAGACGATTTTTAGGACTTCCTCCACTCATTGTGGAAGATCCTCCAAGTTCCACTGAACCAGATTCCCCATCTTTAGGGGATCAGTCTCCTAGATCTCACATAGGATCTATTTGGACAACTGACAATTCAAGTTTGCCAGAGGATTTCTTTACTGAAGGATTTCTTCCTCCCTTTAACCCTTCACTCATGAATCCGTTGGAACCTATCTTGGCTCCCGCGGTACCTGTACTTCCTTATTCAGTAGTTGGAACATTTCCATCTATCTAGTCGAAAAATCACGGGTTGTGGAACTTTAGGGACACTTTTGGTCCTTCACCACTCCCCCAGTTGACAGTCACCAAAACACCGGTAATGGAAAATCCCGCTATCCCATTTTTCCTAGGTACAACCACTCACATGACACTCTCTACGAGTGGAACCCAGCAGATGCCAGGTTCCACCCCTATGGTGCCAAACTTCATACCTTCGACAAGTGCCACATACAGTGCTCCCTATAACACTCAATGCGGCACTATGGGCATGGTTCTCGTCTACCAACAACATGGTCGACCACCGTTGTACAGTTCAAACACCTAGATTCATATACCTGGGGGTTCCTAATATGCACATGCCGGTAGGGCACGTAACAGTTCCCCCTCCATTCTCAGGCATGCATGGTCAGTGGCTAATTGACATGAGCGTTCCCTCTGTCAATCAAGGACAAATGGTTAGTTCTATGTCAGGCGGGAATCCTCAAGGGTTTCCCAACCAGTCCATCGGGCACCCTACTCACGTATTCAAATGAGTCAAGGGGGCACCACATATACTAGGGGAAATTTCATACCCCAATATCAAAATCCTCATGGAAATCCACTCTACAACACCATACTTCAAAGCAACTGCTACACCATGCAACCCATGTACACTATGGGGAACCAAATGATGGTAGGAGTGAAAAGCTCCTCAAGTCATCCATCATCACCATGCTCCGAGTCGGGGGCACCTAACTCTCTGCCTTTCTTGGAAATGTTGGATATACTCAACTTATACAAGCTAACAAACGACCCCATCTATCACAACTTACAATGGCCGTTGATCCCGCATAAGATACCAATGGACATCCCAAAGTTCTATGGAAAACAAGGGGAGGATCCGGGCACCCATATCACCACCTATCATCTCTGGTTTGTTTCAATCTCTATGGTGGATGATAGTGTCCAGTTACATCGTTTTCCCCGCACCCTCACTGGAAACGTAGAGAAATGGTATATGAGTTACCACGCGCATCAGTAAACACCTTTGATGCTTTAGCGATGGAATTCATAAAGTAATTCCAGCTACCCATTCGCTATGAGACTGGGATAGAGCTCCTCACTTCATTTTGTTAGGATACTGCCACCCACATCTCCAATCATATTCATGAATGGAGACATAGGCGAAGGTTAGTCAAAGCTCCCATCCTAGAATTTCTCTTAACGGACTGGTTCTGCAAGTCCTTACTCCTAGAAATCGCTAGAGATGTTTCTCTAGGTGGTGTGGTCACAGAAGACCAATCCATACGTCATGCCCAACACTTAAATTTGATATATTCATAGTCTGGCACTCTTTATGACATAATCCCCAATGCTTCCGCCACTCAGCACCCCAGAGTGCATGCCGACGGGATTGTCAGTGTAACCTCTAAGGTCACTATAAAACAACTCAGTGGTCACATTGCCAAGCTGGTAGTGGACCCCTCTACCAATACAAATGCTCTTCATGTGACTGCGATAATCTCTGTGCAGTCTATGCAAAAATATTGTGACAAGAACAAGAACAATAAGAAAAAGATTGCTCCTTCTGAAGAGTAGTCAACAAAGCAGCCCAACCTAAAACAGAAGGCCATTGTGGCTACTGACGAAGAAAAGGATAAACCCACCAGATATCCATGCAAACTTTTTGCTGAAGACCACATGACTTGGCATTGTTCGCAGCTTTAGGAATGCACTGAATACCTTAGAAAATAGGATACTAGTAAGGCCCCCACTATCCTTAGGAATCCTTTTCCCACTCAACAATAGCAAAATCTTATTTCAAACCAACCACAACCCCTGTAAGGGGGCAATGATGGTTTGCAACATCCTTCGGCTGGTGAAGGATCTTCTACCGTTTACACATTTGAAACGGTAGAACTCGCCACAAGAGCCAAATCTTACGGAGCTCCTATCGCTCCTGCCACAGAAACTTCCTCAGGTCAAAACCCATTGCCACCCAATGATTTGCATATCGAAACGCCGGTTAAGGACCTTGTAATTCGACCCCCAAAAGGGGCACTTCGATGCACAACACACAATACGTCTGCACATGCCGCCCAACACTACAACATTGTAGAAGATTTGGCACAAGCGCCATCGGCTATGTCCATGCTCGAAGTATTACAAACATGCCCAACACAATGGAAATCTTTGCTTTCAGCTATAGGTGGTATCGACCTAATGGATTCCATGCTTGCTATTTTTGACATGGACAAGCGTAAACCTCCCCTTTCTCACGAGCTTGCATTCTAGGTGCATATAACTTCGAAAGGTAAAGGTATACACAGAACTATCATCGACAAAGGTGCTTCTACCTGCACCTTTTCGGCTTCATGTTGGCTTGCCCTGGATTCTCTAACCCTATCCCCATTGTCGAACTCCCTTAAATATTTCGATGGCCACACCTTTATCCCAAAAGGATACCTAGCCAGTTTCCCCATCACATTGTATGGGAAAACCGTAACGGTGGACATAGAAGTCGTAGACAAAAAACTCGACTATAATCTCTTGTTGGGTCGCAGTTGGACATATGCCATGACAGCCATTATATCTACTGCCTTTCACATCATCCTATTCCCATTGGATGGAAAGGTAGTTACAATAGATCAGTTGTCTTTCTGCACCCCTGATTATTCACCATTACCAAGTAGCTTTGTACCCCTAGTAGGAGGTGGAACTGACTCTTATGTTAGTTTAGGTACTGGTCTACTGAAGGCTTCTTCCCTCATGGGTTTTTTTCCTCTTCAACTGCCCAAGGTTTCATAGAAAGTCAACATTATTTCATCTATTCCTCATGAACTGACTGATCAATGGATCCCACCAACTCCTTCAGGCATTGACACATTCGGAGAACAAATGCCACTGTCACCAGTTGAATTGGCCTACCAAGCCATTCAATCTACATCCACATCTCTGGTCATGTTGGTTACTACCGATGGTACCACTGCCCTTCCCATATCCGCTTCTCCTTTAGATCCACTCAATCAACTCCTACCTACGGACGAATATATTCAAGAAATCATGAGTTTTTGAGAGCAACATTGGGAGGATTTGCACCATCATGTTTCGATATCTAATTCGGACATGATGCCTCTTCAAATCCTATCCCCTGACATACTAGAAATCGTTTCCTCACCCTATATGACCATTCAAACTTTAGATGTGAAAGGAAACATGGGCGACACTTCCAAATCATTGCCCATCGATATTTCTGTCAAGACAAGCATTGTGGAAAACATCCAGATGAGAGCGGATTACAATCTTGAGGAAATTACGAGATCCACCTGCCTATTTAAGGAATCCCATGATGTATTTAGTGGGTCTCACGAGGAAATTATTGACATTAATCTGTCGAGTATCCCGCATGAGATCTAGTTTTACAACGATGAAAAACCCATTGAGTGTTAGATCCCTTCCCTAGAAATAGCCGTTGAAACCCTGCCTGGCACTACTACCGAAGGAGAACGCTTACTATACCTTAATCAGACGGATAAAACCCTTGAGATGCCAACTTGGCACTCAAAGCTCACAAGCAGCAGGTACAATCCCAATTTGCGAGAGAGTTTAAGCTTTGTTCTTACCAAGAGGGCGACCTTGTGTTGCTCTATCATCCAAAAGATGACCTCTTGGAGGCATGCACGCTTTAACCCATCTGGCTAGGTCCTTATGTCGTAAAGAAAGTCCTCCCCATAGGGGCATATGAATTGCAAGACCGAGAAGGAGTCTCGCTCAAGGAGCCTAGATATGGGCTCTATCTAAAAAGGTATTATGCCTAGTATTACACTGGGCATGTGCTTTGTAATTTTATGTACTCATAAGTTTTGCTTCCCTATTTGGTGTGATTGGATTGTTTTTTTATTTAGTGGAGTACTTGTCTCATGCATTCTTCTCACAATGCATATGTCGTCGTTACCTTTAGCGTACGTAGGCTACGCAGATGGTTCCAGTCATCACACACAGCACATTGCATCAGCTGCTTGGGTCATTTACACACCTGAGTTGGAACTATTTTGCTCTGTGGGGGTCTTTCTTGGTACCACCACCAACAATATTGTCAAGTACATGTCCGTCATTTCACTTCTCACAGAAGCATCATTAAGGGACATCTCCAATCTAGTGGTCAGGTTAGACTCCCAGCTAGTCATTATGCAATTGAAAAACCGTTATCACATTCGTAATCCAACTTTGTTGCGTCATTATCTAAGGGTACGAATCCTTGAACATCAATTTGAAATAATCACATATGAACATGTTCCTCTAGAATTAAATATAGTTGCTGATTCATTAGCTAACTATGTATTAGATTGGAATTTGTCTCATTCTTTATAGAAGCATGCATGAAAAGTAAAACATCTATTGAAGTTAAAATTTTATACAAAAAACATTTAATAAGACATTTACACCATCAAAATACCAAAAATGTTTGTATATTATATATTTATTAGTATTATATATATATATTATATATATATATATATCAAAATCCAGTCTTTTACATCAAAATACTCCAAAACGTAGATGTTTTAAGTACAAAATGGGTATAAAAGCCCAACTACAAACACTCATGTGGCTACGCCAAAACACCTGCTAAAAAGAGCCTATTGCTATGAAGAGGAACAATAAAATGCTCAGGTACAACAACTATGTGCCACTGCATATGAGCGGGAGTCTCCCTCATAGGAAGGGGGGGACACCCATGGTGAAACCCTCCAGGTTCCTGAAAACCTTACGGAGACTGTCGGCATCGGCCCCTCTAGCAAGTAGTTGGCCTCCTTGTCACATATGGCAAGGTTCGCCTGCAGGTCGTAATGGTGCCACATCTGTGTTAAGAAAAATTTTCATGTCAGTACTTATTTCGCCTATAAAAACATTACATAAACATTCAAAAGCTAAAAAATACTTAAAGTATTGTAAAAAATTATTCTCACCTTGAGGACCCCAGTTGATCCCGGGTGGTAGCATCAAGTTCGGGTCATCGGTAAAGTCCATGTCGTCATAAGCATAGTCATCAATAATCACAATTTGGCTACAAAGCCACTGAAAGAAATCTTCCTCGTAGAAATGTCGGATCAGTCCTCCTCCTGTGTGAGGATCGAGTGATCACAAGCGACCCTGCCTTGGCTCCCTCGGATCAAGGGTATCTAAGCTCATCCTTGGGTGCATAATAGGTACCCTCTCAAGGAAGAATGATACTATGATAGTACAATACCCAAAACTGTGTTGGGTACGAGTCTTGCATGCTGTTAATTCTACCTTCAACTAGTGAAGCACTGCTTCACACCAGTTGAACATCTGTGGCTGGACATAGTCAACTGCAAGCAACAGTTGGGCCTTTGTCACAATGTGGGCACTCTTTGACCCCTCCAATCACAAAATCAACCATAAAACTGCCCTCATAGACCTGGACCTTATCCTCTCTATCGGGACTCTATTGCTGACTAATCGACTCTCAGGGACGCAGTAGGATTGCACCAACTCTAAGGTAGATTGTGGATCTAGCCTACCACTAGTGAGGTTTACCTCTGCCCCACGGCACGAAAAACCAGTCAAAAAATAGATGTCATCACATTCAATAGCCAGCTCCTGATCTCCAATCCTGAACACTCGCTCGTGTTCATCCCAATGCTAGATAATCCATCTCAATAAATCCTCCTCTCCTTTCATCAACTCCAGCGTTGCATACTTCAATAAACCATAGCGGTGCAATGCAAGTATGCATGTTGGATTATTTCACATCAACAATTGCTGGCTATCACGAGCCCGTTCTCTCCATAGGTGAGTCATTTCAGCCTGAAACCTACACAAAATAACCCTAAAAACAATTAAAATGGGGCGCAAACACTTTAGGAATCCATGCATGAGGGTTTTAACTATGCCCTTCAGCTCTAACCCTACCCCCAGTGCTGCATAAGGAGGATTAATGCCCTCCAGTAGCTCGTACAGAGTGTTTAACGCTCCCTACAAGCCATCTGGAGGGCGTTAGTGCACAAATAGGGCTTTAGGGCACCTCATATCTGCAAAATTCCACACATAAAACTATCAAGAAAGGTTAATAAATGCATAAAGCAAGGTTTTAGCTTTCACCTGGGACTGATGACATGTCGAATGGTTTCCCGGATCTCCTGCAATGGTCTGTGGAAAATCTACTCCTCTTTAGCTCCAAAATTCTTTCACAAATCTCAAAATAGTGAAAATGAAGCATGTGAAAGCTCAATACATTTCCTTGTATTTATTTTGGAGACATGATTTTCCGAAATCATTAAAGAGGAATTAGTCCATTCTCCATGATTTTTTATCATACATGAACCCATATGATAGGAATTTCTACCTTTTTTATACATTTTACCGCTTTTGATGAAAGTACCTTCAGGAATGAACACTAGTAAAAGCTGCATGCAATTCTCAATAGAGCACTTTTTGAGATATTTTATTGCTCTTTAAAAAATAGAAACATCTCCGAGTTTTCATCGTTGTGCTCGTTAAATCTATATGACGATGCTCTTAGAAACTCTGTTTTGATCTTTTTCCAGCTCATTAAACTGAAAAAGACCAAGGGAGCATTCTTTTTAGGCGCTTTTTTCTCGCTCTTTAAATTGAAAAAATCTCGAGCTTTGTATTTAGGCTTGTTAAACTTGATCAAGATGACCCAAGCATTCCTTTAGGTACTTTTCTCGCTCGTTAAACTGAAAAATCTCGAGTTTTTGTTACTGGGCTCGTTAAAAATAGACGACAGCAGCCAGAGCACATTCTTTTTGGGACCATTTCTCGCTCTTGAATCGAAAAATCCCTGAGTTTTTTTCCTCCTCCGAACTTGTTAAATCTATGAAGAAGGAATGATCAATTATTTTCCCTCTTTTTCTTGCTCACTAAACTGAAAAAGATACCCTGAGTTTTCTTCATTTTACTCATTAAAAATTTTGATGAAGGTATTGAGTTTGTCATCGCGTGACTCATTAAAAATTCACGACTTAAAACGAGTTTAGTACGTCGCTTCGTACTCGTAACAAAATGAGGTCGAAATCTATTGAAAATAGGTTTCTCTTTATCTGGATTCAATAGATTAACTAATAGAAAAGTAACTGATCCGGGTATACTATTAACCTTTTGTCACACCCAGTTAACAACTATGACAAAGGGACCACCATGGAGTTGCACTTTATGATCTTTTTAGACTCTCTAAATATGAAAAGACCACTATGTTTTCTAGTCTTGACTCTTTAAATTACACAGACAAGATATAGAGTCATTCTTTTTATGATACATTTCAGACTCTTAAAACATGAAAAAAATGACAAGTTTGTTTATCTAGACTCATTAAACTAATTAGATAAGGCAAAGAGTCATTATTTTTGCGATCCTTTTTAGACTCTTTAAATATGAAAATATTGATGAGTTTACCCGTCTGGACTCATAAAATTAATCAGATGGGGAAAATGGACAATACAACTGTATTCTGTATTAGAAAGCATGATTTGGCAGCAGTCGTTCCCATGAACATGGCACTCCCTCAGATAAACCTTCCTTTTGATGGCCTCTCAATATGAACCCTACCAACCTATGAGTTTTAGCCTATATACCCTGATGTAACTACATCTTTGTATCCTAACACTCTGTAGTGTTCATGAGTCTAGTGCTTTCTGGTTAAAACTATTGTCGTGCCTTCTATTGTTCAAGAGTTAACCATTTGTTTCCTCCATCACTAATCAAACATATCCTTTCATCATGCCCTCCATTGTTTAGACCCAAATGCTCAAAATATTCCTAAAAAAAAAAATCATTCTTGTCCCGTTTCATGTCGATTGATGTAGGACACATTATTGCCTACCTTTTGACAGGTTTCTTCCTATCGAATTCAACACTCTATCTAGGAAGATAACCCAAAAACACATTCAGTGCCTTGGTACTTGTAGACATTAGTGGCAGGTTGCCTTCTGCTTGGTCAGGGGTTCTCATTATCGGCTCCTGATTAAGCGATTCTACGAGTGTTTGACGACAAAGACATTTTTCACACTCATTAGATTGCATTGTGCATCTTGGAGACCATCAACATTATCAGTGGTCTTCCTTGCATCTGTTAACAGTCTCCATTACTGACTAGTAATCAGATGATTTCGTGCATGTTTGACATCAACGCATATATTCACATGTATCAATCTATGACGTTTGGTGAAGCGGACATCAAGACCTTGGGTAGAGGCTTCCATCATTCAACCTTGTTTCCTCTCCCAAGTTGCGGATATTGTTTTTTGGAGACAACTATTTCAGGATGATTCTATTATGACATTGGATCCGCATTGTGCTTATCGACGGCTAGTATTGTCATATCTCTTTGGAGAAAATTACTCTGACATAGCTACTGAGCATGGGAATGCCCGACTCAGGACATGATTTTAGTAGTTTTATATATATGTGTTGTATTAGGTTTCCCTTACCGCCTGAAGATTCTCTTTCTCTATCATTTTGACAGGAAAAATTATAGTTTTAGTAAAGTATTTCAGCCATCATCTCTGCCTCTAATCTCATACTTTAGGGGGCATCTGTTATACAACAAAATGACCTCCTCATCAACTCAGAGGGAAAAGAAAAAATGACTGAAGCAAAGACCACAATTACAGGCCTTGATTCCACACTAATGCTTGTTCCACACTGAAAACCTGCTTTATAAAGCTTGTTACCAAGCCTAAGGGTGCGTTAGTGACCCTACTAACTCAAGTTGTTATGAAAGGGACAACGTTAGTGAAACTTGGTGAAGTTGCAATGGTCAAATCAATGAATTGACTCATAAATATCTAGATATTTTTCCCCAAATTTACTCAAGAAAAGCAAGGAAACATCCAAGATCAATAAATTTGGAGGATTTCTAATCTGATAAAAGGAGGAAAATTGGAAAGAGCTGAAAAACAGGGCATGTTCATTGTTTTTTCCCTAGTGAACTTTATGTGGAGCTTGGAAACCCTAACTCAATTGCTATATAAGCAAGGAGAGGGTCATTGTGGAAGGGGTCAAAGCAAATGAAATGATAGCCTATTAAGCTGTTGAGAACTATGTTATATTTGAAGAAGTGAGCTAGAAGGGAGAGAGAGAGAGAGAAGCAGAAGGGACAAAGGAAGACTGATACAACAGATGGTTGTAATCACTCTTCCACTATTAATACAAAATTGCGGTTGTGTTCCCTACTCCATGGTGTTGGTAATGTTTTTCATTAAGTTGTTCATTCGATAATTGTTAAGATGGGTAGTTTAGTTGTATGCAAATATATGTACATTGCGTATTCATATATTGGTTTTCAAGATTATATGATGTGATTGTGTTTGCCTTTCCTTTGTGCAGGAATTGATTTGGAGCCGGCCTTGAGGGAGTTCTTCTCGGCTACATTGTGATCTCCAAACAAATCTAGAAGGAGACTTGAGGTAATCCTCTTTCCATACTTTGTTAATTGAAATTCGTATATGAACATGTGTATAACTTGGTAGCATCCACAGATAATCTTACAGTCTGTCAAAGGTCCCAAGAAGGCCTTTGAGGGTAGTTTTTATTCTCCATACACTATGCATTTTACCCCATAGCAGTGTGTCTTAGGATGTCTAAGGTAAGTAATGAAGTTTGTTTATGTGAAAAGTTTAGAGAGTTAGCAAAGAAGAGTAGGAAGAAAAGGCTCTGCAACTGTGTGTGTAGAGGCCTAGAGTATAGTCCGCAGCTAAGTGCGTGGACCCCTACAACTAAGTGCACAAGGATCTCTTAAGTCTGTAAGCTGAACTGATTATTAATAAAGAAGATTATTGCATAAATTCCTGTGTTTCACTTATTTACTTCTGTTATGAATGAATGTGCTTTATGCTGTGATGAATGATGGGTTTATGAAATATTGATGTATTGGTGTGCAAACTTACTTGATCTATATTGTTATATGAATGAAATTAATGTTCACTGTTTACACGAAGATTATCTTGTTGTATGTTGAAATTATCAAACACTTAAGTAGATTTGAGTATGTACTAGGTTAAGAGTAATCTTTGGAGCATGTAAGTAGCTGATTGGCCTATGAAGGGTCTATGAAATCCAATTGTATACCTTTATGGAGGTATAGGGGATGATTCAAGGGAGTTATATCGATAAGACATAAGGGCTTATCGATCTACCCGAAGGCAGATCTAGGGATCAAAACGACATCACGCTGATCTTTGGGTGTGGAAACTTGGTTCCAACATCCCCCCATACTACTTCGAGTGAGACTTCAGTTTGCGTTCTACAGATAGATGCCAAAATGGCCAATAATGTAGGGATTTGTTTGGTGCAACTAACTCTGAACCTGGGTCAAGACCCACTAAGCTAAAAAATGGTTCCGTTGCTAGTACCAGGACTTGCATAAAGAGATGTGTGATGTTGCATCACTGGAATCTGACGAAGCAAGAAATTGAGGAGTGGTTGGATAGAAAGATCCACAAATTCGCGGTGCAAGAAAACAGAAATCTGCACCTGATGAAAGAACAGTGGTTGGACTGATATCTGTACAAAGAAATACGAGAGATCTTCTTTTGCACCTTCCTGATCAAAATATATGAGTGGATCACTAAATTGGTCGATGACCATGGAAGGTGGAGGCTTGGCAGTCCAATAGTGTGGACCTCGGAGCTAGTGCGAAGGTTGGAAGCTTCTGAAGATAAGCTCACGCTCACTGTCAATCACTGGCTTGAACGAGTCATAGGAGGATTTGTGATAGAATTCGCGATCAATACCTCAGTCAGTTGCAATGAAGCAGAGCGACGCTTTTTCAAATGACCATGAGGTAAGTATTTGAAATATTTGAATACTTGGACTAAAATGATTTTGTGTGAAAAGAGGGTTATGCTACTGTCTTTATGTTTGGATCTATGTGAAGTGGATGATTCTTTAGAAGTCAGGAAAGATCAGGTCCTCAATACAACTCATTGATAGAACCTCCTTCGAGTGACGACGAGGGAGCGGTATAGGCCTCACCGCGAAGCACTGTATAGTTGATAAAGCAGGGTTTTTCATGGATACCTCATTCACCCACACCACCTCCACCTTCACCTCCGCAACATAAACCTTCATCCACACCGCCACCACCTCCACCACCATTCAACATGTCGAATACCATGAAGTTTCCTATTTTCAACGGCTTGGGAAGTGAGGACCTTGATCAATTTTGGTTTGTTGTGAATGCTATGTGGACAACACAAAATATTATAGATGATCATATAAAGAAATCACAATTGGTTACTTCTCTACAAGATCGCACGTTGACATGGTACAATAAGTACTACACTGATAATCCATTGCCATCGTTTTTAGATACTCAAACTGCTTTGAACAAAGAATTCGGTAAGCCTAAATCTGAATCGTTGTCGATAGTGGGATTTAAGGAAATCATAATGAGGCCCGGTGAAACTCCACAGGAGTTAGATCAAAGATTGAATTTCCAGATCCATGAAGCTAATATGAATCTCTCGGATAGTTAGCACCACGAATGGTTTGTAACCTCACTTCTGCCCCACCTAATGGTTGCTTTATCACAACAAAAGATAGGAACACAGGTGGAAGCCCTGGAAATTGTGATGAGATTGCATTAAACACCTATTTAGGATGCTGCTTTGGGAGTTCAACAGATTCACGCGGAGTTGCAGAACCTCTGCTTGGAGTTGTGGAGCTTGAAAAGGAAAATGCGGCTCGGTCAGAGGTGCATGAAAAGGTTTGATGCCTCAAGTGTAAAAGCCAAGGGCATGATAAAGATCACTGCCTTGTCTTTGCGAATTATATTACAAGGGGAGGGCCAATGCCTTTGAGGCAGGAAGTTCCATTAGGACCAAGTACATGGCCTGCACTATGGTGTGCTATCTATCAGGTAGATGGAAAACATGTTACAGACAATTGTCACTTGATGCAAAAATTTGTATAAACGTTGCAACAGTTATTCTGCAACTTCTGTAAATTAGTGGGCCACGATGAGCATAATTGTCAAAGCTATGAATTGATTATGGAAAGAATGCCCACATATCGAATGCAAACAGAGACTCAGCCTCTGGATCAGGGCACTGGGGGAGTATGTGGAGGATATCGGGGCCATGGATGAGGCTGAGGAGGAGGAGGACCTGGGAGAGGTCGAGGACAAGTTATTTTCTATAATTACAGAGTGCCAAGACATTACGCGCAGGATTGTATGAGCCATACACAACCATTGTGCTAGTATTGCACTCAGTTTGACCACACAATAGAAGATTGCCCAATACTGATAGCTAAGATGCAAGAGAAGAAGGTGTAGCCTCAACAACCTATCTAGAATCTACAGATGATGAGTGTTGAGCCCCGCAAGGAGGATCCCAATGTGAATATTGTGCTACGAAGCAGAATGATGACTGATGTTGATAAAGGAAAGTAACCTAAAGAAAGTGAGTGGGTTCAAAAGCTCTAGAAAAGGAGGTTGGGTTTGATATAGAGCGTGCAAAGGAAACATTCATGGAAGTAAAGAAAAGCTTCACTGAAGCCTCTACCTCAGGAAGTTACGACAAGCTATCTAAAGAAGTTGACCCCTCCATGCTTACCACTTTCTAAGAGACTTGTATGAAGCTTTTGCATGACAGCAAGGTTGTGAAAGGGCTACAAGAACTGATAAATAACTGTGCTAGTGAGGAAGGTACTTTTGAAGGACACCATGTAGTCAGAAAAATAGGCAAACACAAGATGAGAACAGGGCATGAGATAAGGCTTACCGCAAATGGGAGATTATGAAACGGATCAAGTTATTTTGGATCTGGGGTCAAATGCAAATGTTTTGCCTAAACAGACATGGGAAAGAATGGGGAGACCTACGCTGTAGTGGTCTCCGATTTAATTGAGAATGGAAAATCAACAAAAGATTATCCCTATGAGGAGATTGTATGGAGTGACCGTAGATATAAAAGGTACGAGCGCATTGGTCAATTTTGAAGTGATATGGATTGTTGATGACAACAATCCATAACTTTTGCTCCTAGGAATTGATTGGGCTATCGACATGAATGGGGTGATCAATTTGAAAAAAGCAGATGATGTCATTTGAAAGGAAATTGCTCCGTGTAGTAGTACCATTGGACTTTGCAGAAGGATCATGCTATACTGAACCAATCCACGACTATCAGGAAGGCGATGATGATTTGGACCATATCTATAAAATAATAGCGTGAGACCAATATTGGGTTAATCCGACAGCTGATGGATGAATTGCACAGGCCTGCAAAAGCTCCTATACCTTAGATTTAGATGAAGAATTAGAGCATTGGTAGAATAGGTTGCATGAAGTATCTATGTTGCGCTGTAATATGATGAATAAATTGTTGCATTATGTGTCATCGAAGGTAAGAAATTTACCTTATTATGATGGTTTGACTGATGTAGATAATTTTTTGGACAAATTTGAAAGGGAAGTACCGGAGAATCATTGCTTCCAAGTGCTGGATTTGGCGCTACGTGCTACGCTTGCATGGTGGTGGGGTACACATAAACACAGTTTTTATGAATGACGCAAGTACGAATGATGAAATTGGGGTTTGGTCACCTAAAAGTTTGGCTAACTAAAAAATACGATGGAAATGATCCACGTGATCATTTAGCAAAATGGACTAAGGTCTATGGAATGGAGTCGCAGCTAGAGTTGGTACATATTTTTTGTCACACTTTGGACATCATTCCTATGAATTGGTACCTAGAAACATAGCTCTGCCACAGTACCACGGAGTGGGACATCTTGAGAGAAAGATTTCTGATGACATTCAACTTTGAGGATGGCTTCGAAAGCATCGACGAAGCACTGTAGGAGGTTAAGGCAAAAATTTTTAGAATACTGTAGCATCCTTAAGAATTGATTCAACCAGATTGGAGCACCTTGCTGCTCCATGCATTGGAGTGTTATAATGTGAGTGCTAAAGAAGATGATGAGGATCTAAGGAATATTAACATCCCAGAGGCCGAAGGCCACCGCGAAGTTGAGGGACCCCAAATAGAGAATCCAGACATCACTGCATCATTGAAGACAAGACAAGTGAACATTGGAACAGAGGCAAAGCCGAAGTTTGCGAAGATTGGAGATTATTGGGATGATGCCACAATAGGTAAGGTTGCTGAGTTGCTCCACAAATATCAAGACTTATTTCCTACCAAATTTTTGGACTTAAAGGGTATCATAGGCAATTTAGGATTGATGAAAATAACTCTGAAACCAGGCGTGAAGCCTATGAAGCAGAGGCCATATCACCTTAATCCTAAATACAAGGAAAAGGTCTGCTTGGAGCTAGACAAGATGCTCGCAGAGGGTATTATTGAACCAGTGGAGGAATCTAATTGGGTGAGTCCAATGGTTTTTCAAGAAAAGAAGCAGAAGGATGAAATAAGGATTTGCGTAGATCTCAAGAAGCTTAACGATGCTTGCGTTCATGATCCTTTTCCAACTCCATTCATAGATGAAGTACTGGATACTATTGGAGGGTAGGAGGCCTATTCATTCACTGAAGGGTTCTCTGTATACCATCATATTAAGATCATGCCAAAAGACAGGAGTAAGACCACGTACGCGATAGAACGGTGACGTTTCCAATATATAGTGATGCCTTTTGGACTTAAGAATGTGTCGGCGATATTCTCACGCATAGTCATCACGAAGTTCAAAGAGTTTATTCACAAATTCTTGGAGGTCTATTTCAATGACTAGACAGTGTTTTGACTAGTCAAGCATGATGTAAACATTTTGCAATTAATGTTGGATACATGCCGAAGGTATCAGATTGCGCTAAACTTGAATAAATTCTTGTTTTTTGTCCCTTTTGGGATCTTGCTAGGTCATGTGGCATGTAGGCAAGGACTTATGGTGGATCATGCTAAGATCATGGTAATAATCAATTTGGAAGCCCCATAGAGTGTTAAACAACTACGTGCAATGCTAGGCCATACTAGATACTATCGAAAGTTCATCAAGGGTTATGCTTAGATTACTGTGCCTGTGGAGAAGCTGCTGAAGAAGGATGCTACATTCTCATGGGATGAAGAATGTCAGCGCAGTCTGGATGTATTGAATGAGAAAATGGTCATCGCATCGACCTTGGTCTTCCCAGATTGGAAGAAGGAGTTCCATGTGCATGTAGATGCGTCATGTATTGTGCTAGGAGCAGTGCTGACACAGGGTGGCGAAGAAGAACTGGACCATCCCATAGCGTTTGCAAGTAGGACGTTGTCAAAAGATGAAAATAATTATTCAATGACAGAGTGCGAAGGATTGGCTATGGTGTATGCACTTTAGAAATTTAGACATTACCTGCTAGGCAAACATTTCAAGATGTATACAGACCATTCCGCGTTGAAGTATCTAGTCAATAAGACTATGTTGGGGGAGGAAATATGCAGATGGCTGATGTCGTTCCATGAATATAATTTCTAGGTGATTATGAAGCTAGGAAGGTTGAATGTAGGG
This sequence comes from Pinus taeda, assembly GCA_000404065.3. Taxonomy (NCBI): domain Eukaryota; kingdom Viridiplantae; phylum Streptophyta; class Pinopsida; order Pinales; family Pinaceae; genus Pinus; species Pinus taeda. The sequence goes on along the minus strand of APFE030750754.1, from coordinate 67,023 downwards.
CCAGACCATCTGTTGTGCATTGAAACAGGAGAGGAGCCTAGTAATTTGGAGGAAGGGATGCCTGACGCGCAGCTCTTCGTGGTGCGCATAGTGGATAATCACTTTTCAGATATTATCCACTTCCTGACTACAGGAACGGCTCTAGAGGGATACACCAGTCAGCAGAAGAAAGAATTGGTGGTGCGCGTGACATTTTTCTCTAATTGCAAGCCATTTATATAAAATGGGATCAGACGAGATACTTCAGTGTTATGTGCCTCATTTTGAATGAAATAGTATCCTCACTAAAGCTCATGGGGGAGCTGTGGGAGGGAATTATGTTGTGGTGGCTGACACTGCATAAGGATTCTAAAGCATATTGTAGGGCATGCGATGCATGTCAAAGAATGTGCATGACATCGCGGAGGGATGAGCTTCCTCTGAATCCATAGGTGTCACTGCAGTCATTTGAGAAGTGAGCAATTGATTTTGTAGGACCAATTCAAGCCCCAAGAAAGAAGACAAGTGCCCAGTATATCACCATTTCGACTGAATATTTGACTAGATGGGCAGAGGCACAACCTGTGAGGGACTATATAGGGGCAACAACAGGGGAAAAAATAGGGAAATTATTGTTTTAATATGTGTTGACTAGGTTTTGTTGCCCAAATGTTTTGATGAGTGATTGTGGTATGCATTTTCTCAATGAAACGATCAGCATGTTGATAGAAGAGTTACAGGTTTAACATCAAAAAAGTACGCCATATCATCCTCAGGCCAATGGAGCAACTGAAGATTTTAATAAGATATTGGGGAATGCACTAATGAAGGTTTGGAATGTGCAGGGGAATGAATGGGACATGTGTGTACTAGCAGTGTTATGGGCATACAGAACAACTTGCAAAAAGCTCACAGGTTAGACACCTTTTAGGTTGGTCTATGGCATAGAATTTGTGATGCTTATGGAGTACATTGTGCCTAATCTATGCATAGCGGCTTTCAAAGGAATGGAGGACTGTAGAGCCTTAGAATAGAGGCTCGCGCAACTAATGTAGCTCAAAGAAGATAGGTTTTTGGCTGGATTCCACCAGCAGGTTCAAAAGGAATGCGAAAAAGCATGGCACAATTGGCACATCAAATTGCACACCTTCAATATAAATGACTTGGTTTTATTATATGACAGTAAGTTTGATAAGTTTCTAGGAAAATTTCAGATGCATTGGGTGGGACCATAAGTCATCAAAGAGATTACAGATGGTGGAGCAGTTCAGCTGGTGAAGTTGAATGGAGATCCATTTCCAGGAAGGATAAAGGGAAGTCGATTGAAGCCACTGGGGATCTGTCCCAATGACTACATGATAGTAGCACAGTCTTAGCACTCCAGGCAGCTTCAAGGAGGCGCAGGACTATAAACTACACTACCTTTTTTGTAGAGCTACGTGACAGGGGGGTTGCACAAAAAAGGATGATCTCATAGTATCAAAAGAAGCATGAAGGGAGTTGCACTATAGGGGGAGAGACTACACAACACAACCATAAAGTGACTGTTACATTCACTATTCATGATTTGAAAGTGAGGAGATGGTTAAGACGAGTGGGGGGGGCAACATTTAAGGCTGAATTTAAGAGTGAAATATTTGGAAATTTGCCACCAATTCAATATTTATGGATAGATTTTGGGGGGAATGGTCAAATTTGAATTCGAATTCACCAATAAATTATCATCCAATGAAAAATACTTTGCATCTTTAGAATTTATGTGTTGAGCTGTCCATTGTGTATGAATCCTCATGTTTTCACTGATTTGGTTGCTAGTTTCGTATTTAATAAGTTACCTGAGGATACCCAGCAGTTAATTCTCAGAACGATGTCCAAACCAAGAGAGACTGTTAATATTGGTGGAGTTGTCACCTCTGAGGGTGCTGCTCCAGAGGTGATGAGAATGGAGGCTCCGGTTGCTATGCCTACGGCACCGAGGTCACCTAGGCCGAAACCCACACTAGTGAGAGAAGTCCCCAAACCTAAGAAGGACAAGTAAAAGAAGCCCATGCTCGTGCGTGAGTCACCAAGGAAGCATGTTGCTACATAGGCCTAGAAGAAAGACAAACCATCCACAAAGGATAAGGGGAAAGTGGTGTATTTAGAGGCCAAAGAGGGCGTGGAGGACATAGACACTGAGGGGGTGGATCATATATCCAAGCTATTGGATTATATCCCTCTGCGCAAGGGAAAAGTAAAAATCACCAAAGATCCAGACGCAGAGAAGTTCTTGATCCACACACCCCTGCTACCGGAGAGAATTACATTCGAAGGTCCATGCTTGGCACAAATTCCACATTTAAAGTTGGAGGACTGGGATTTGGTGGACCACGAAAGGTTCCCCAACTTGACAACATAAAACTACATGAAGAGGGTCTTTTAGAAGGAATCAAGTGTCACCATGTTGGAGCTTGTGAAGTGGATTCGTGGGGTGAATTAGTTAGGGTTACTGACCCTGTTGTGGGTGACCCATTACCATCGCTCCAACATCAACCTTATTGTTATCAAACAACTGCTGATCTTGGTACATGACGGATGCTTGTGGCTGAGCCCAACAATCCCTATTATTAATATGTTGATCCATCAGATCACGCAGTTGTCATGCTCAGGGTTGAATCTGTCCAAGGAGTTTGGCGTAAAGACGAGTGAGCGTAACCTCACTAAAAAGATGAAGGAGAAGTTCAAGCTAGTAAATAAGTTGCAAAGGTACTCGATTACCTCTATCACTGACCCCGCGGTGAAGATTTCCACGTAGATCCTTACAAGAAAAGTCATGAGAAAATGTCACACGGACAAGGTTCTAACACCAGTTATTTAATTGGTTTCCCATTGCGTGGATGACATGCAGTTAAATTGGTTGCGCTACCTCTCTAGCAAGTTCCTGGTGAACTGTCGCGAGGTGTAGGATGAGAGTAAAAAATTCCACTATGCACAGTTATTACTCTCCATTTTATTGGTCATGTGGGATTTTGCGGAGGACAGTCAGTTTCCTCCTAGGACAAGGGATTGCCGGAGGCCACCCAGTTTGCATCCCTTTGGGCCACAAAAGATGTTGCGTAGGTCACAAAGACCAAAGTATTCTAGGTCTTTGATGGAGGCCAGTGTACGCATGGCCATCAACTAGAAGCCACGATTGTCTCTGACGGTGTTTGAATAGCTCTCGAAGTATGCATAGTTCAAAGCAGATTTCCACCATGTATACATCAGGGCATGGAAGGATCCAAAAAAAATGGTTTGACTTACTGTAGTTGGCCACGGATGACATCGTGCAGGAAACAATTAAGTGTTGGCTGAAATATTGGAATTCTCTATCCGACCTGGCCACAGGCACCAACAAGTCTATGGAGAAGAAAAAGAAGGAAGTGGCCAAGTAGAAGGTCCAGCAGTTGGCCGAGAAGTGCCGAAAAGAGGCTAAGGAGAAGGCCTAGGTGGAAGATGGGCAGGCTGTGAAGTAGAAGGATGAATAGGAAGAGCGCAACTTTGAGCATAGTGGTAAGTCCCCTTCACCCCAAATAGAGGAGGAGGAGTAGTCAGAGTAGCATAGTGGTGGTTAGGAACAATAGAGTACTCCCTTTCAGATAAAGAGATATAGGGATCAATAGAAGGAAGGGTTGTGAAAGAAGTCAAAAGCGAAAAAGTCATCGCTAGATTCGATCACTCTAACAGATGACAACCAGGATGAGATAGGTGACAAGGTGTGTGATACCATGATAAAACTTTTCGAGAAGTTCATGTTTGCATTATGATATAGGTGTTGTCCTTGATGGAAACTCACTGAGATGAAATATCATAGTACAACAGGTTAACAACAAAGAATTACAGATCAGACTACACATAATCAAGAAAGAGAGGTATACGCTGGTTCACCTTGACCAAGCTATGTATACACACAGGTTCAATGACCACAAGTAGCATATATGTACACATTCACTTTCATAGAAGGAAATTTGCATATACCTTGGAAAACTAAGTTTTTGGTCCGAGGTATTTGGTCCATGGTATTTTGATCCGTGGTATTGGTCGAAGGTAACTGGTCCGAGGTAATTGGTCCGAGGTATTGACCCTAGGTATTTGGTCCAAGGTATTGGTCCTAAGTGGTTTTTGTCCATGGTATTGAGATAGGCCTAAAACTATAAAAGGAGGAGAAGATCATTAGGCCAAGTGTGCAAGTATCGAATATATGATGAAGTGTGAGATCTAGTATAGATTTTATTGGGTTATAGTGTTGTGCTTGGTCTAAACCAAGGATGAACCTTAGCGGTTGATGAAGGATAAGATCTAATGATGGATTGGGATCTTAAGGCTTGAAATGAAATATCATTATGTGGTTTGATCATGTATAGTCTAGATATGAATATTGATGCATGTGTTATTCTATAAATATTATGATCTGGGTATAATTGAAGTATGGAACAACTGCAGAATTCTGAATTATTATTTGTAGATATATACGCTGGTTGTCTTTGAGAAAAGTGCATATACACACAGGTTCAACATATGGAAGTAGCGTATAGCTTATCAAGTATGTTTCAGTTGTTTGTGTTTGCTGTTGCAGAGTTGTGGGTTCTAGTTTAGGTTCTGGTTACTGTATTCTGGTGACAGTGTTCCGAATAATCAGATTCAGGTTTAGTGATTGGTTGATGTAGGTGTACATGATGATTGTATTGCAGTTGTGATGTTGTTGATGGGTCCAGTATGAAAACTGAATGATATGAGGCCTTCAGATTATGGTGTTGTGTTCCAGGAGTATACAGTCTGAAAATTCATGAAACGTGGTCCTTGGTAGAAGAGTGGAGTTTTCTGTAGGCTGGCACCTACATACTAGTAAACATATTAGCTAGTACAAGAGCTAGGGGATTGTAGCTCCCTTCCAGTAGAAGATGGAGAATGAGAGAAGGTAGCAACATTCTGTGGGTAGAAACTCGCGTATTGGTATGAGTCTCCACCAGTACAATGTTGTAAATATATTTTCTTATTATTAAAAGAAGACAGAGACGACAGTAGTAGGTAGTTTTCACCCACATTGGGTTTCCACCTTATATCTTGGTGTTCATGTGTGTTGCTTATGTGTGATGCTTTATTCTTCTTTTACTACATTGTCTAATAAATATTTGATATACTGGTTAAAGTTCAATGCATGATAAATTAGGTAAATCAAAAGTTCTTTGCATATACGCTGGTTGCTTTAAGTATAGTCACGTGTACATGCTAGTTCACTTAGATGAAGTAGTGTACACAAATCTATTTGGGAAATAAATTTATTAATCTGATAATACTAATTCACCCCCCCTCAGTATTATTTCCTACAATTGGTATCAGAGCAGGTCCTTCTGAAGAAGCTTGATCGCTTAAAGGGAGATCCATCATCATGAGTAATTAAGAAAGTGTGGGATCCATCAGAACGCCAATATTTGATGGGAGCAACTTTGTTTATTGGAAGATAAGAACCACAACCTATCTACAATCACTTGGAATGGATGTTTGGGAAATTGTGGAAGGAGGATATACATTTCCATCAACAATTCCTATAGATACGGCAAGTAAAAAGCAATATGAAACCAATGTCAGGGCTGTCAATACATTATTGGGAAGTCTATCACAATATGAGTTTGTCAAAGTTATGCAGCTCAAATCAGCTAAAGAAATATGGGACAAAATCATTCTGAGCTACGAATTGAGACTCTTAGGTAAAATGGGCTAAACTTTGAACTCTCAGAATTCAATATGAAACTCTTAAGATGCATAACAATGAAAGTATAGCTAGTTACTTCTTATGTATAGATGAGGCTGTCAATTGTATGAAGAATCTGGGTGAAGATATAAGGGAAGTTACTTTAGTTGAGAAAGTTTTAAGATCCTTCTCTACTAAATTTGAATCGAAAGTATCTACCATAGAAGAAAAACAGGATCTGCAGACTATCACCATGACACAACTTCACGGAATCTTAACTGCCTTTGAGATGAGAAAAGGAGGCCCATCAGATATGAGAGAAGCCGCATTTAAAGCTTCAGCAAAAGGAAAGGAAGAACTCAATGAATCAAGACATATTTTAGAAGAAGAAGATGAAGTAAACTTTGTCAAGAAGCTTCAACGGGGTTCTGGAAGATTTACAGGGAAACTTCCCTTCAAATGTTTTGCCTGTGGTAGAGTCAATGATTATGCTACCAAATGTCATCATAAAGATAAATATGATAAAGGGAAGGAATATGTAAAATGGAATAGAAAACAATGTGTAAGTAAAAATAGTTACTATACTCATGAAGATAGTGGTGGTCTATCAAATAGTGATAAAGATGAAAATAGTAGTGACTATAGACTTCTAATGGCTTATGATGATGATAATTTTTGGGATGCTTTAGGATAAGATGACCTTCATGAATAAATCTCTAAACTCAAAATCTGTTTAGAAGAAAAGAATATGATTATAGATACCTTGACATACCAACTTGCTGAAAAAGAAAAACACAACGAAAAACTAGAATGTGAAATTGTGGGTCTAAGAAAGGATCTTGAGAAAATGAAATCTCTCAATCTTAGATTTTTGCTAAAGGATCAAAAACCTTGAATTAAATTATCAAAGTGCAGCATTATCCTTTGATAAAGATAGGTCTTGGATATACTAAAGAAGCATCTGAATCATAGAAGCCGTCAACCTCCACTAAAAGCTATCTTGATGTAGCAAAGAACAATGAAAAATATGACAATTGTTAGCAAAGGCATAAAGTAGATCACTAGGTAAATCATACTCAATTTGCTTCAAGGATGAATAGAAGCCACAACCAACATTAGGTAAACCATCCTCAATTTGCCCCAAAGATGAATATCAATAGAGACTATAATCACCAGGTCAATATATTTGACAATCACAGGAACTTCTTTAATGACCAATGTTTCTCATGTCATAATTTTGGACACAAAGCTACTAAATGTGTTTCTTACAAAACCATCATGACAAGAGAAACACGAAATCAAAGGAATGTGACAGGGATCAAGAAAAGTTCCTATAATAACTTTTCTCTTCTTGAAAATGAAATAGAATGCTCAATCTCTAACAACTTTGGCCATGAAGAATCTGAATGCAGGAGAAAATTTTGGCAAACATCTCAAAAGGAGCAAACTCCGTTAAATCCCAAGATTTGGAGAAGGAAAGAACATCAAACAAAAAGATGTGGTATAGCCTTGTATGCAGAAGGACAAGACAATCAATGGTATATCGACAGTGGATGCTCAAAACACATGACATGTGACAAAGAAAAACTTCACTCATATAATGCCTTAGAAAAGGAAAAGAATGTCTTATTTGGAAACAACACTCCTGCTGTCATAAAAGGTAAAGGCTTTGTTTTCTTGAAAGAAAAGGTTAAAGCTAGGAATGTTATTTAAGTAGACTATCTAAAGAATAACCTGTTGAATGTCAGTCAAATGTGTGATCAAGGAAATGAAGTGGTGTTTCAATCAAATGGATGTGTTGTTCCTGAGCTTGATACAAGAGAAACCGTGATCAAAGATACAAGAACTCCAAACAACTTATACATACTCAAAGGAGGACAACAATAGTGTTATCTAAGCAAAAATGATGAAAACTAGTTGTGGCATAGAAGATTGGGACATCTAAGCTTTTCTCAAATAAGAAAAGCATGTAGATTCCAGGTTGTTCATGATCTTCTAGATATTAGCATCCCTGAAAAGAAAATATGCAAACCATGTCAATTTGGTAAGCAAACCAAAGCTCACTTCATTGAAAAGGAAGGGTCATCTAGTAAGCCTCTTGAACTTGTCCATACTGATTTATGTGGACCATCAAGGAAAAAGTCACCTCGTGGAGAAGAATACTTTATTTTGTTCATTGATGATTTTTCTAGAATGTGTTGGATATGTCTTCTAAAGCATAAATATGAAGCATTTGAAAAGTTCCAAGCCTTCAAATCTTTGGTTGAAATGAATCAGATCAAAAAATCAAATGCCTCAGATCTGATCGAGAAGGGGAACTGACCTCAGATGAATTATTTGACTTTTGTGAACAACATGGAATAAAAAGGCAATTCTCCATGCAAGGACTCCTCAGCAAAATGGAGTGGTAGAAAGAATGAACAGAACTATTCAACAAATGGGTCGAGCTATGCTAGATGAATCTGGAACTCCTGAAACCTTCTGGGGTGAAGCTACATTCGCCACTATAACTATTCTCAACCAAGAAAATGTTTGTGTAAATAGCACTCAAATTCCACATGAGCTTTGGTATGGTAAGACTCCTACTGTAAAATATTTTAAAGTTTTTGGAAGAAAATGTTATATCAAAAGGACTAATGAAAAACTTGGTAAGTTTGAGCCCAGAGCAGATGAAGGTATTCTTCTTGGTTACTCTTCCCAAAGTAAAGGATATAAATGTTATACTAAAAGACTTTGGAAAATTGTTTAAAGTATTGATGTTGTAGTTGATGAAGCATGCAAAAATACAAAACAGACAAAAAGAGAAGATTATAACAATGAAGAAGATGGAGACTATTTTCCCACATCAAATCACAATGATATTGAAAAACAAACCAATGAATCACCAGAAGAAGAGATAACGATAGAAGAAAAGACTTTGTCCAAGTATGTTTAGAAAAATCATCCAGAAACTCAAATTTTAGGGGAAAAAGAGGCAAGTGTGCAGACAAGAAGAACTATTACAGAAACCTCGAGCTATCTAGCATTACTATCCTCCATTGAACCTAAAAATGTAAATGAAGCATGCAAAGATGAATGTTGGGTCAAGGCCATGAATGAAGAACTTGAGCAAATTGAAAAGAATAATACTTGGGAATTAGTTCCTAAATCTCATGATAAAAATATTATAGGAAGTAAATGGATATTCAAAAACAAGCTGAATGAAAATGGAGAAGTCACTAGAAACAAGTCCATACTTGTTTGTAAAGGGTATGCTCAGCAAGAAGGTATATATTTTGAAGAAACTTTTGCACTTGTTGCTAGACTTGAAGCCATAAGGATGTTTCTTGCTCTTTCTAGCTTTCAGAAATTCAAAGTATACCAAATGGATGTAAAATCAACCTTCCTGAATGGAGATTTAGAAGAAGAAGTTTATATTAAATAGCTAGAAGGATTCATTCTTGGAAATGATGCAAAACTTGTATGTAGACTCAAAAAGACCCTCTATGGTCTGAAACAGGCTCCAAGGGCCTGGTATTACCGCCTTGATAAATATCTACACCAAAAAGTTTTTATAAAAGGTTCAGCAGATAGAAATCTATACAAAAAGTTTGAAACTGATAAATTGCTAATTATTATTGTTTATGTTGATGATATCATTTTTGGTAGCGATGAGGAATCCATGAGTCAAAATTTTGCTTCAGTAATGCAGCAAGAATTTGAAATGTCCTTGCTTGGTGAACTTACCTATTTTCTTGGTCTACAAGTTCAACAAAATAAAGATGGTATTTTTCTTTCACAAACCAAATATCTCAAACAAATCTTGAAAAGGTATGGAATGGAAGATTCTAAACCTGTATGTACCCCAATGGTAACAAGATGTCGTCTTAGATCAAATGATGAATCAGCAGCAGTACATCATGCATGCAGTAGGAATAGTTGGAAGATTCCAAGTAAATCCAAAGGAATCACACCTTCAAGCAGTCAAAAGAATTTTCAAATATATTTAAGGAACCCAGGACTTTGGTTTATGGTATCCTAGAGATGTAGATCTTACTCTTTATGCATATACAGACGTAGATTGGTTAGGAAGTGTTGATGACAGAAAAATCACCAGTGGTGGTGCATTCTATATGGGTTCCAGGTTAGTGTCTTGGTTTAGCAAGAAACAAAGTTCAATTGCTTTATCTATAGCTAAAGCAGAATATGTGGCTGCTGCATCTTGCTGCACACAACTACTTTGGATGATGCAAACCTTGCAAGACATTCAGATCACATATACTCCACCCATCTCCATTCTATGTGATAATACAAGTGCCATTAGTGTTTCAAAGAATCCAGTCATGCACTCCAAGACCAAGCACATACCCATCAAATACCATTTTCTACGTGAACAAGTGCTTGAACAAAAATTCAAATTGGAGTATGTTCCCTCCAAAGAACAGGTTGCTGATATATTCACTAAACCATTGCCTAGAGAAACATTCGAATATCTCAGACAAAAGCTGGGATTAGTTGTTGCATCATCCTACTATTAAATGTAATTTTTCTAGCTAAAGGTCATTATACGCGTGTTTCATGAAGTTGAGTAGCGTACACACACAGGTTTCTATGGGACAAGGAGCATATATGTTTTTTAGACAAGAAAAATAGTGGGGTAGGCTCTGATATGGGTGCTCTGTCTCATGTTGATGATCACAGTCTATTAATATGCTCTCTTCATTAATTGTTATCTAACTGAAAAAGATGCCTTGATCATTGACTTGTTAACAATGCACATTTAGCACAGGTTCAGGGGGAGCATTAACCTTCACTCGCATTCTACATTGTTGGCATTATGGTTGCTGGGTCGAGCTATGGCTTCAGATGCTTATACCTTTTGTTGCTTAAGCAATGTAAAAGTCTAGGATGTGATATATCTTCTCGTACATTTGAATGAGTCCTATTGGAAAAATGATGTAATTTGTAACCCCACTTTTCATAAGATGGATGATGTAATATCTATTTTTTTTGTCATGTATAAATAATTGGTATATCACCAATTGGTTAGGGGGATGAGTCAAGTTTGGTATATCCCCATTTGGTTGGGAGAATGGATGTATGTATGAGTCATTGGCAATAGGAAGGTCATACTCACATAGTTGAGTTATAGAGTCATGTTATTCTTTTGGAAAATATTTACAGACTCTGCATGTGCTCAGGGGGAGCATGGATGATATAGTGCATCTCAGCATGAACAAAGGGGGAGTTTAATCAGAGAATTCAACATGTGCTTAAGGGGAGCATGATCAATGTTCAGTTGTTCAGATATGAAAGTCTTCTTTTTTGGTCATCCCTTTTCCCTTGATATCAAAGCAGGAGAATATCTTGGTCCGTCCTTTGCCCTTGATGTCAAAGGGGGAGAGTATTTTGTTGTTTCTTGTTATCTCTAATAGTTTCTATAGCTTGTGATAATCAACACCAACATGGTTGCCATCAAGTCCAGAGGGGGAGACTGTTTGCATTATGATGCATGTGTTGTACTTGATGGCAACCCACTTGTAGCAGAACAACTCGCTTGTATATGGTAACTAGATGAATCTACAAAAGAGATATCAAATGTGACAAAATGCATGGTAGTTGTGTTTATAGATGTGACAAAATGTAGGGCAGTTCAAAGGAATCAGTTCAGAAGTAATGTACAATGGTAACTCTCTCAGATGATAGTTCATAGTGCAGCAAGTTAACAGCAAAGGATTACAGATCAAATTACAAAAAATGAAGAATGAGAGGTATACATAGGTTCACCTTGTCCAAGCTACGTATACACACAGGTTGACTGAGCAAAAGGAGCGTATACGTACACACTCACTTTCACAGAAGGAAAAGCACGTATATCTTGGAAAAATAAAGTTTTTGGTCCAAGGTATTTGACCCAATGTAATTGGCCCGAGGTATTGACCCTAGGTATTTGGTTCAAGGTATTGGTCCTAAGTAGTTTTGATCCATGGTATTGAGAAAGGCCTAAAACTGTATAAGGAGGAGAAGATCATTAGGCCAATGAGTGCAAGTACTTTGAATATCTTATGAGGTGTTGGATCATATATGCAGGTTAATGAGCTTCTGATGGTTTGCTTGATCTGATCTAAGGAGGCACCTATGTGGCTGATAAAGGTTGATGGACCAGGATCATAAAGGCTTAAAAGTGTTCTCATTATGTGGTTTGATCTTGAACAATCTAGATCTGAATACTAACGCATGTTTTATTCTATAAATTTGATGATTTAGGTATGACTGAAGTCTGGAATAATTGTTATGTCTTTAAGTTAGTATTTACAGATCTATGCGCAGGTTCGCTTTAGTAAAAGATCGTATGCACGCTGGTTCAGAATATCAAAGTAGTGTATACATCATAACTTGGAATTTGCAGATCTGTACGCTGGTTCCCTTTGGTAAAAGTGCATATACACGCTAGTTTGAAACATGGAAGTAGCACATACTTTATGAAGGTTAATGTTTAAAGTTTCAGTAGTCTCTCTTTGTTGTTGTAGAGTTCTAGGTTTTGTTCTGATGACTGTATTCTGGTAACATTGTTCTGAATGATCAAATTGATTGATTGTGATTTGCTTTAGTGATGATGGGTTGTCAGTGATTGATTTATTCAGTTATGGTTGATTCAAAAAGTGATGATTGAGTTTTAGTGTTTGGTTGATGCAGATGTATTTGATGGTTGTATTGCAGTTATGATTTTATGAGTTTCAATGTTGTTGATGGGTCTAGTACGAAAATTGGATGAAATGAGGCCTTCATGTGTATTATTGTGTACCAGGAGCATCTAGTCTGAAAATTTATGAAACATGGTCCCTGGAGGAAGAAAGAAGGTCATAGCCTTCTGTAGGTTGGTGCCTACTTACTAGTAAACATATCGACTAGTACAAGAGCTAGGGGGTTGTAGCTCCCTTCCAGTAGTAGCTGGAGAATGAGAGAAGGTTGTAGCCTTCTGTAGGTGGGTGCCTACATATTGGTATGAATCTGCACCAGTACAAGATTGTAAACATATTTTTTTATTATTAAAAGAATTCAGAGACGACAACAATAGGTGGTTTTTACCCACATTGGGTTTCCACCTTATATCTTGGTATTCATGTGTGTTGCTTATGTGTGATGCTTTATTATGCTTTTACTACATTGTCTAATAAATCTCTGATATATTTGTTAAAGCTCAATACATGATAAGTTGTCTAAATCAAAAGTTCTTTGCATGTACGCTAATTGCTTAAAGTAGAGACGCGTGTACATGCTAGTTCACTTAGCTGAAGTAGCATATATAAATCTGTTTGACAAATAAAATTATTGATCTGATAATACTGATTCACCCCCCTCTCAGTATTATTTCCAACATTCTAATAAGAGGGTGGATTTGTTTCATCCTCAAGTTTAATGAGGATTGTCACAATATTTTGTTGAAGGAATAGCCATGGGGTCCATAAGGCATTTTCCTAAAGCCATAGTTGGTGGATTTTAACCATGTTTATGAACCAATTGCAATACAAAAAATTTGAGCCATCGTTCTAAGTTTATCTCTCTTTTTCTAGTCCGAAGGGGCTTTAAGGGTTACTAGTGAAAAGATAGGAAGTTTATTAAATTTGGACCCTAACTTGTCTTTAACCTCTCATAGGAAACGGGCATGGATTCTAATTGAGGAAGACCTGATGGAAGGATTATACAATTCCATAGGTTTTCTTTTCATTGAATAAATTTGGTACCAAAAGCTAGATTATTGGAAGGTTCTACTATGTTGCCTCAATTTCCATGAAGTTGATCACGTACAAGTACATTAAACAAGGTACTCAACCTATTTTTTCATAAAAAGGAGTGGATAAAAGTTAAAATGGGCCCTATGTCAGATGAAAAGGTTACAAGTGATCCTAGACAGAAGGGAAAAGTGATTGGATTTTCCTCTGGACACTTATTTTAATTGAAAAATGAGCTTATAATGATGATGACATGTCAAGTGGTCTAGTCATTAGATGGATTCAGGATTTTTCACTCTAGCTTCTAAAGTTGCTCACTCCTCTATTCGTATATGTCTAGAACAAAAAACCAATGGATTATGATTCAGTTTACCCAAAATTTACTATTCATTCCAATACATAACCTTCATGGGAGCACTTGGAAGATACATGTATGTTGGATTATTCATTTCTAATTGTTGCGGGTGATTCAAACTTCGCTTTTTCTCACAAGGGAATTTGGGGAGCCATATTCCAACCTAATTCTCTCTATCACTATTTTCATCTTCTCTTTGAAAAAAATACCTCTTGGACCTCGAACTAGTCAATTTGACACATACTTGGAGAAATAACAATACTAATGATGGTGTGGTGGCTGAACGGTTGGATAGGTTCCTATCCAGCAGTAGTTTCCTAGAAGGTAATATTTATCTAAAGTCCTTGGTATCTAGAGAATGTACTTTTGACCAATAACCTATTCTCCTTAAAATTGGCTCTGGTATATAAACCTCCCTCCTTTTTAAAATTCAATTATCACTAGTTTATATTGAATGAATTTGAAAGCATGGAGAAGCATCAATGGAGGCCCCTGTCCTCTAGCTCTTCTCAAAAATTTATGATGCAATAAATAGATAACTTGACTAGGGTAATGCCAATGTCTATAAAATTGGCTAAGGACTACAAATCCAAAACTAAAGTAACCCTAAAGGAAATAGAACATTAGATTATGAATTTTCATAAGGAGAAAGCCAATGCATCCCTGAATGGTCAACACATTATACTTCTCTAATACTTGGAAGATTATAGACAATTATTAATAAAGAATGGGGAATCAGAATGGAAATTGAAAAGTTGCACCATTTGGATCAAGGAAGGGAAAAAAATACAAAAAAATTCATAAGCATGCCAACTAGGAAATATTTAAATACTATCTAGCATATTCTTTCAAACAATTGGGTTCTACATTTTTTTTTCTGATATGGTTGTGGAAGATATAATTTTTTTCAAATTTATGTTTAAGGATCCTATAGATTGTCCTATCTAGGATATTTCGAAATTTGTTAACCTCTTCTCCTCTTCAATTTCATAAGAAATGAATTTGGTTTAGCAACTAAATTCTCAAAAGCATAGATTTTATGTTCTTTTTCCACTATGTAGAAAGATAAGTGGTTAGGGATTGATCACTTTTTGGTTTATTTATACACCATTTTTATGATTTGAATAAATTGGATATTTTGTTGATGATCAAGGAATCACATAGATCTGAAACATTTCTTGGCTCCTCCAACAAGAATCACATCACTTTGATACCAAAGAAGTAGGAGAGAAACTCATTCATGGATTTTAGACCCATTTCTTGTTGCAATTCCATTTAAAAGATTATTTCTTAATGCCAATCCTATGGAAATTCACATGAAAAGAATAATTTTGATTCCTTCAAGGATGATAAATCCATGATGCAATGGCCATTTCCCAAGAACACATTGACTATGTCAATATTTAAAGAAGTTTGTAGTTGTTCTGAAAATTGACTTGTCCAAAGCTTATAATTGGGAGTTCGATTTTTCTAAGGCTAATTCTTCTCAATATGGGATTTCTTCTTGTGAAGGCTAATTGGATCATGGGTTACCTTCAATTTGTATATTTCTTTATGCTCATAAATTGGTGCCCTCTTGTTTATTTGGAGCCTCAAAACATCTAATACAAGGATGTCCCTCTCATGTTTCTAATTGTGGCAAAAGCCTTAAGCAAGCCCATTGAAGTGGAAAAAAGGATTAGATCCTTCATTGGCATGAGGGCATCCTCCAGGGAAGATATCGCACACATACTCTTCATGGATGGCACTCTTTGTTTCAAATATAATTATTTTGGGCAAATTTGTACCTTAAAATTTGTCTAGATTCATTTTTTCACTGCTACATGCATGATTGTGAATCTTGAGAAGTCTTTCTTATTACACTCATGTTTGTATGTTCCATTCCCATATCAATTGGAAAAAAAATTGAATTCCCACTGTTACCAGGAATAGTGTCCACTCGGAGCTGCTATTCCCACTAAGAATGGTAGCTATCTTAGAAACAAACAAGTAAAGTCTACTTTCGCTTTCCTTTATGAAAATAGATAAGAGTGGAACAAAGGAAACCAACCTTAGTCTTGCGCTTGGTTCCCTTACTTGATTCCTCTCCTTCCTGATAGATATTTGCCGCTTCTTCTTCGTCTACCCAGCTTCAAAGAGCACCTATGGAATCAAAGCAGCATACTACTATCGAACAACATAGATCTATATTCATAAATAACATAGGACCAGATATGTGTTAACCATACAAATGCATATATAATCAAACATACAATAATATGGAGGAAAACTTGAATAGCTTTATTAATATCAAGAAAAGCAGGAGGATTACAACCATATATTCTGACCCAGCATCATCCTGTAGCAAGAAAGCCCTTCTTCACCTCAAGTAAAGCTTAGATCACCCAACACTATGAAGTTTCACCAGAAAACCA
This sequence comes from Pinus taeda, assembly GCA_000404065.3. NCBI lineage: Eukaryota > Viridiplantae > Streptophyta > Pinopsida > Pinales > Pinaceae > Pinus > Pinus taeda. The sequence goes on along the minus strand of APFE030750754.1, from coordinate 50,853 downwards.
ACAACACTTCTCTACAAGATACAAAATTCCAGCCTTTGGATCT